>RJWJ010002625.1:0-97619 GCA_004363605.1 Indri indri | reverse complement strand
TGGAATCAGACTGAGATGTTTAAAGACAAGCTTTGTGACACCCCAAGAGCTTCCTCTCTGACCTAAACTCCACGAGAAATCTTCACAGCCACCCCTGCTTGGAAGGGAATTGACTAATTCTTTTTTTTTTTTTTTTTTTTTTTTTTTTTGAGACAGAGTCTCACTGTGTTGCCCAGGCTAGAGTGAGTGCCGTGGTGTCAGCCTCGCTCGCAGCAACCTCAATCTCCTGGGCTCAAGCGACCCTCCTGCCTCAGCCTCCCGAGTAGCCGGGACTACAGGCATGCGCCACCATGCCCGGCTAATTTTTTCTATAGATTTTTAGTTGTCTGATTAATTTCTTTCTATTTTTAGTAGAGACGGGGGGGGCGGGGGGGAGGTCTTGCTCTTGCTCAGGCTGGTCTCGAACTCCTGAGCTCAAACAATCCGCCTGCCTCGGCCTCCCAGAGTGCTAGGATTACAGGCGTGAGCCACCGCGCCCGGCCTTGACCAATTCTTTATGATTGCATCCAGACAGGCTTAAATCAGAGAGCGTGGAGAAAAAAGAGTACTTAATGGTTAGCTTGCTGACCTGCCTAGCATTAGATAATGTCTGTGAAGGCTTGCGGAGTGTGTCCAGGGAAGCCAGGGCCCAAATATGGAAAAGAGAAGTCATGATTATGAGGCAGGAGTTGAAATTACCAACATGAATACTGAAAGTGTTATTTCAGCTCTTCCCTGTGCTCCTGGGTTTGGGGTTTCTTCTCTAGTAGTGCGTGGAGAGCCAGGACAAGCTAGAAAGGAGGGCTTGGTGACTTCTTTGTTGTGATGAAGCACAGATTCCACGGGGGGTTTTGCGGGTTGCTCCTTTTACAATATGATATTTTTCTTTTTTGATATTGGACTCCCCAGCAAATGTGTTTTTAATATTTCATAATCTTCCTATTTAACCTTTTCCCCTGAGGTCAAAGAGGAAGATAAGACACCAGGTGGAGACTGATCTTCCCAGCATTTGCCTCTCCTCAAGTTCTTGTGTTTTGAACTTGGCAGTCTTTCTTCAGAACCAAGTGTTTTCCAGTATAGCATTTGTGACTTTTCTTACCCCAGCTCCTTACCTTGTCTAAGCATTAAAAAAAAAAAAAAAGGGAAACTCTACAACCAGAAAAAAAAAAGTTGGACGTTCCCTGTCCTTTTCTGAAGCTTATATAATGGGAGACGCCGTGCATTGTCACGGTGACCTTCAGCAGGGAGGATTCGAGCAGAGAAGCAGAAGCACTAAGCATGGTCCGAATAAGGGGTTTCTCGCACGACGTGGGCACTGCTGGAGCAGACCGTGCAGGCTGCCACCTGTGTCCTATGCTGAGCCTGAAGTCGCTGTAGGAAAGCAGGTGTGGATGAGAACGAGGACACCTGGAACCTGCCTCTGACTCTCACACCTCCAACCTTGATGACACAAGTGCCCTGAAGGAGAAGTTGTTGTCTTTCCTGAAAGAGAAAGATCAGCTCAGTCCAGTGGACATCTGTTGAGTGTGTACTATGTCCCCAGTGCCATTCTGGGCCCCGGGGAAGAAGGTGAGGGGAGAGACCGACCCAGAAATATGCTTTTCCTACCTATTGCGCTGTGTGCCCAGTACACTAAGGGTACACAGAGGGAGGGGGCCCCTAGGAGTCTGGGGCAGGATAGGAAGGAACTCCATCGGGTGAAGAGGCTGGAGCAAGCGAGGAGGCCTGGAGGAGAGAAACACTTTGAGTATCTGGAAATAAGCCTCTCCGGGGAGTAGAATGGGAAGTGGGGGAAAGTGAGGCCAGGAGATGAGAGGGATCTTGTGTGCCCTCGTAAGGAACTTGGACTCTAGGGACAATCGGGAACCCCTGGAGGCAGGATTTCAAGCAGGGATATCCCACCCTCAGATGTGGATGGAGGAAAAGTTCCTTCAACCTGCTCCCAGGCAGCTTTTTAAAAACAGCCTATCGAGATCTAATTTGCATACCATGAAACTCACCTCTCCAAAGCATCCCATTCAATGGTTTTTAATATATTTACAGAGTTGTGTGACCATCACCACAGTCCAATTCTCGTGCCGCTTTGCAGTCCGTCCTCGTTTCCATGTCTAGCCCTAGGCAACCACTCAGCTTTGTAATTTCTCCTTTTCCTTTAACACGAAGGGGAATGTTTTCTGTGAGTGTATCATTTACTTTAAGGAGTCTCTTGGCCACCCTGCTGCTGCTTAGCCCGTCCCTGTTAGCATGCTTTAGATTGCACGGAACAGAAACCTGCCTGGGACTGTCTTAAACACAGATGTTTGTTGTCTCACATAATTGGAAGACCAGAGGTACGATGGACCCCAGGGACAGTGTGATCAGCTGCTCAATGTGACATCAGAAACCCATGTTCTCATTGTCTGTCCTCCACAGTGTCCTTCTGGCAGTAGCTTCACCCAAGGGCTGGCTTCCCTATGGTCAGCAGATGGTTGTAGGATGGCATCCATTGGCATGGGGGCTCTTTGCTTCCCTGTTCGCAGCCTGTATGTAGGAGCAGTCCTTTCCTGCAGTCTGATTGGGTGAGCTTAGTACCTATTACCTGCCTGAACCAGTGATCGGCTTAGAATTAATTAGAATGCCCCTCTGGGGCTGGGCATGGGCTCTATGGGGAATGGCTGGGCACCTGTGACCAATTGTAGGCTCTGCTAGGGAAGGAGGAAGGGAGTCAGCTGTGCCAGGTGACAACCAATAGTGCTCACTGAGGGTTACTGACCGACCACATTGGATTGTTTGGCCCTCGTTTCCTTTCATTTGGGGGCCTTTTTAAATGTTAAACACAGGCAGGTGATCCTCTGACTTTGAACTTGTTATTTACTGGCAGATTGACCTGATCCCAGTTCATCCTGGCTGGGGAATAGTGGATGTGATCGGTGATCTCAATAAGCTTGGGAGCTTTTTTGAAGCTGACCTTAGCTTTATGTTTCAAAGTATCATCAGTTAAGATCTCACTCATTCAGTAGTTTCTTATAATTTGGTTAAGGATTGCACTGAAATTTAACTTTCGACAGTTTTGTAGCGTGGGCAGCATTGGGAATGGTGGTAACATTAACATGTGGGAAATAAATGATTTAAGTAACTGTAGAAAAACCTGTTTGCTTTAGGATAGAAATATTTAAATATAGTAGAAAATCTTATCTAATTAGTAAGTTAGCCCCTTGGAATCTCTCTGTAGGGGGAAAAATAAGATCCTATTCTGAATGTGTCAGTATTTGAGTTATATAAACTTGAAATTAACAAAAATTGACTTTCTTTCAGGTATAATTCACGCTTCACTAAGCCAAATAGACAGTCTGCCAGTTCTTTGGACTTTATTAAATTTTGCTTTATATGTAACAAAAAAATTCAAGGTAGGCCCCTGTTTTGCAAAATAATTTATTTGATTATGAGCTGTATTTTAGAGTCTATTTCAGGGTGAGGTTTGTCCACATGTAAGTAATGAGCGTTTGCTGGTGTAGCTCTTAATGGTGAGAACGGATGTTGAAGAAAGCAAACACCATATGCCCTTTGTTTCCCGTGCATGTCCCCTTCTGGAGGCCTGGGTGGAGTGTTTCAGCTGTCTCAAATAATCTCCATTTTGCTGTTACTGCAGACTCTGCGGTTCTCCAATTCTTTTCTCTCTGATGTTAATTATAACTTCTTCCTAATTAGGTAGCTCCTCTTCCTCTCTGGTTGTAAAGGTTCCTCACTCTCGAGTGCTAGAGATTGGATTAGTTTTGAAAAATGAGTTTCACTTGATTTGTGACAGAAATAAGTGCAAAGAATTTAAAAAACCCCACCAGTGTGAATGCGTAGTGGGAGGGACAGGATGCTTAGAATAATTCTGCTGCCAAGTGAATCAGAGAGACTTGCAGTTCTCGCAGAGTACGGAACTCACTCCTGCCCAGAGTTCAGACACAGTCAGCCAGAAGTCACCATTTCGTACTCCACAGAATGGAGCTTTCAGCAGCCAAAGCCCCGAGTTCCGCAGACTTGTCTGAGATTGTAAGTAGGCCATACATCTGTTTCGATTGTTGTTATGTCTGCATCTTTTGTAGCCTGTTGCCTGATTACTTTGTAGGCCAGGAGGGAGGCATGATGGGGAATTGGGTCTCGGCTCAGTCCTTCCAAGATGGTGACCAACGCCATTTTGCACTTGGACCCTGGTCTCAGTTTTCTTGTTTGTGGCAGAAGAGAATTTCTTTCCTTCAGCTCTCATGTGTGATAAAAGTGGTTTTTTTTTTTTTTTTTTTTTTTTTTTGGCTGAGTCCCTTTTGTGGCGGCATTTATAAAGATTTTAAATAGGCCCATCATCTGATTTGGTGGCTCTTTCCTTCTCTGGCCACTGTTGACAGCCATACGAGTTTTCTCCAGGGGACACTGCACACAGACAGCCACATTCAGCCAAACCCCCTGGAAGGCAGGTGCCCGTCTCAGCAGTGAGGTGTCCCTGTCCGGGCTTGGGAGCAGGTAACATTTCCGAGGCAGCCAGCAGATTGGGGAGGCTGGGATGAAGCCAGGTGAGGAATCTAGCTTTTCTGTGGTGGGGAGAAATAAAGGGGGAGGAGGTAAGGATGAGATGGAAGCGGGGCTAGAAAGTCAGCTTGGGGGCTGTCCTGTTGCTAGATGCCAATCAAGGTAGCCCCACTCAGCTAACTGTGTAGCCTTGGGCCACCAACAAAAATCTCTCCGTCTTTCTTTTCTCATCGGAACATCTCGGATCACAGCACTTCCCAGGAGTGCTGAGTCGTTGGAAGTAATGCCTGCGAAAGCACCTGGCACTTAGTTGCCCTCCTTACCCCCTCTCCTTATTTTGTGGCACATTATACCATAACTGCAAGCAGTGTGCTGGGTTCTGTGAGGTGCCACCAGTGTTGCTGTCCTGGCTTGTTTCAGGGCAGCCTTTGTGGCCACCAGGTTCTCTTGGTTGGTGTCATAGGTTTGATCTTGGAGTTGGCAAGTTGGCCTTGCTTGAGTCCATAGCCCCAGGTTGCCCTTTTAGTCATGGCCAGGTGACCCTGCAAGACAAGGTCCTGGGGAGAGGGTGTGAGTGGGTCATGTTTATGCCTGACAGATCCATTTACGTTAAAGATGGTGGAGACTGGAGGCCCAAGTCAGGATGCTGTGTGTGGGTCCCTGAGGGAGAGTGAGATTTCAGAAAAGCCATTTCTGGCTCAGCTTTGAGTTTCCTGGTTCTGAATGCCTACATTCAGCTGGAGCCGGGGAGAAGAAAGGAAAAGATAAGCCTTGATGAAAACTGCCCAGCAGTTCATCCGATTTCTGATTCAGAAGTACGCGTAGGGCACTGTTATGGTACCTTTCCGTCATGTTTCAGTGATCTGTTCATGAGTGTAGGCAGCCACCATGCACACTGATCAATCAGTCCCCAATTGCCTTTCCACTCTGTGCGTGCGTGCGTGTGTGTGTGTGTGTGTGTGTGTGTGTGTTTAGGGCACTTTCTAGAGCCTGCCTTGTTAATTGTGCTATGTGCTTTATATTTGCTAACTGTGCGTTAATTGCTGAAGATAGTGTTCCCTTGCCAGGCACAAGCTCTCCCACTCCTGTCCCCTATTGAATTCCTTGTATTTCATCTCATCCATAGGCTAAAGTTGTTTGTCTCTAGCTGGCAAGACACCTCAATAGTTGTGTATCAGTGAGCTCTAACATAGTGCTAATTTTTATCATTGATCTTGGAGACATCATATCATCTGGACACTTTGTTTTGTCTCTGATTTAACACTACCTTTTATCTTAACCAACATCAAAGTAATGTATCACAGGGTACCAGCCTTCAGTAGTTCTCAGCTGCTCTTCATTGAAATCCACTTTGTTTTCCATGGTCAGCTGGGCCTTGTATAGTCTGGCTTTTGCCTACCTTTTCAGCCTCATCGGGGTCACCTTCCCATTAGGCCACCATACTGACGGCCCACCCGCCCTGGCCCCGCCGAGTCTTCCTGCCTTTGGGCTCAGGCACTTGTGGTTCTCACCCCGGGACTGCCCTTTCCTTGGGTCCTTGCTTGCCTGGCCCTTTCTCCTCTTTCGGGTGTTACTCCTAGGCCATCTTGTCTAAAGGGACTTCCTCCATCTGAGCTTCCTTTCTCCCTTCCCACCACACCACTACATTTCTTTCTTTCATGGTACTTATTTGTTGAATGAATAATTGTTTTGGATAATTAGTGTAGTGAACGACTTTTAAGTAGTTTGTGACTACAAGCTGATAGAGACAGGCCCCTCTTTTCTGTGCCAGCTGCCACCCCCACCCCATCTGCCTCCCTCACTGCTCTGGCACTTTGGGAGCACTGTAGACCCCAGGCTAGCCCCTGGCTGGTATCTGGAGTAACCCTTCACTGTTTTAAGCATTATTTTTCTTCTCAAAATGAAAACCACCTGTCTTCAAAGTGATTTGCTTAAAACAAATGCTGTATTTCTTTACCAAGGCCTTCTTCTCTTTCTGCTTTTCTCCACATCCTGCCAAGAATAATGGGAAAAACCCTATTATCTTGGAAAGTGGTTTTCCTTCTGGTCAGAATCCAAAGCTGGTTGACTTATCACCAAATATGCTGGGGCAGTAGCTTTTTCCTGCCCCACTGCTCTCAGATGTTAGCAGTTTGTTCTCCTTGGGGCCTCGATGGGTTTGTGTGATGGGGGCTCTGCCTTGGCACTGCCCTTCTTTGTATATTTCCTTGAAACTTTCTACCTGCAGGTAAAGAAGCTGGCCCAGGACACCATGTAAATGGCGGCGGGGGTGGGGACACCCTGGAAGCAGCGCTCTGTGGTAGACTGTTTGCCAGCTCACTGATACCTTACACCGATTCCGGGAAGTAGATAGTATTACCCCATTTTAGAGGTGGCAAAATGGAGGGTCACTGAGGTTGACTTGTTCCTGAGCACGTAACCAGTCAGGATCAGAACCCAGGCCTGTCTGGCTCCCACATCCGCCTATTACTGATTGGTGTGCTCAGTCTCTCTCAGGGTTTTATTGACCAAGTTCTGCAGTTAAAATCTGGCAACCCAGCATAACTGAAGCGTTTCCTGACACCATAGTTGCCTTCGCTGTGTGAGATGCCCTCTTGTATTCTCCATTCCGGTTAACACGGGCCGATCAGGACTTTCTAAATTGCTTATGTGGCCCCCTGATTGGTGGCAGCCCAGCTTGAAAACAGTTTGAGAAACAGTAATGTAGGTGCTGTGTCAACTGTGCTTACTTTATGTAGAGGTTTACACGGTGTAAGCTACTTTAAGAAGTTTTTGTGGCAGCGTAACATACAGATATAAAACGCACATGATGGCACAGCTGTTGAATTTTTACAAACCGAGCACGTCTGTGTAACCAGCACCAGATCAAAACACACGCCATTGATTTAAGCTGCTTTGAATCAAGACAGAGACATGGGGTACAACAGAAACCAAGAGCGCCTCAGTTTGTTCTGAATTATGCACACGCAGCTTACTCGGTAGACGCTCTCTTTCCGGAGGTCCGGATTTTGTGTTTCCAGCGATGGAGCCTGGCTGGTGTTTGAGATCTGACAACTGCTGAAGGATTGGAATGTGGCCTCCCTAACGGCCATAAAAATTGGCACAAAAGGAGGGCTGACTGAGGATGTGCCTGGTGAAATGCGAACAAGGAGGAGCAGGAAAGGGCAAGGCCCCGCAGTCGAGGATGGAAATGTTTGGGTGTGAGAATTTGTGGTCACAGTTATCCAGACCAATTATACTGAAACTGGGGGGGAGCGAGGACAAAAAAGAAAGAGGGAAAGGAATTTGTGATTAGAGTTCCAAGCCCCTAGAGCTGAAAGGACATCTATGTAAAATAAGGAATATCCACCTCTTATGTTGAGTATTAACTTTTAGAGAAAATCGTTTTAGCATACTGAACTAAAATGCTTATTTCCTGGCAAAAGATATAGACGCATCTCAGTGCAAAAGCAGGCTAGAGTAACTTTGCTTTCATAATGTATGGGTTCTGTAAGGCTGTCTTGGTGGACACACTGTACATAATTCATCGTAATGGGGGTGTGCGTAGGAATGAAAGGGAGCTAATACCGTTACGTGCTTTTAAACATCGAGTGCTAAGTTACAAAGGGTATTAATTAATAAAACTTTATGAGGCCCATTTACAGCTAACTTTTAGTCAAAGTGAAATAGCTTTCCTGAATCAGGGACTTTGGGATAATAATAAATCCTTTTGTCTTTGTTGATTAGATAAGCTCTTATTCATTGTTCATTTTTGTAAAGCAGACTTCTGACTATCACACATTTGGTATGAGTTTCCTGGCTGTCCTTGACCCATGATACTGACTTGTGGGTTTGTGTTTAATTCTGTGTGTGTTGTGACTGTGTACGTGTAAGAAAAGTCTTGGGAATTAAACAAACACTCTGTAGAACAAGAGGAGGAACTGCACTGCGGCGGGGAGTTGGGTATATCTGACTTCCTTGGTGCCCAGAGTCATGCCTTGACACTGAGGACTTGCTGAATGAATGGAAGGAGAAAGGACAAAAATCATAGCTAGCATTTAATGAGCGTGTACTGTGCACTTTGCCTCTTTTATCTGATTTAGTCATCACAACAAGCCTGTGAGGTGGGCACTGTTATTATCCTTTTCTTTAGAGTGACCGTACGTCCTCCGTTTGCCTGGGGACCCTTCCGGTGCATTCCTGTTGTCCTACCGTTAACATTGACAACACCCTCTTTTATTCTCAAATATCTTGGTTCAGATGATAAATTATGTCACTCCGAAATGTTCTGGTTTGGATAGACAGATGGGGAAACTGAGGCACAGAGAAGCCATGCCACTTTCCATGGTCACTCAGCTAGTAAGAGGTAGAGCTGGGATTCTTTCCTAGGAGTCTGATTCCAGGTCTTGTCATTTGATCACTAAGTTCTGCTGCCTCACAATTTAGGCCAAGGAAGACATAGTATTAAAAGAGCACTCCTTGTTTTCCAGTCTCAGTGTTTAGTCAAAATCACTGCCGGGTTAGCATTCGTATTAGGTAACCTGTGATTCAGGGCAGCGGGAATGTGCTGGGCAAAGGACTTGTTGAAATCGTGTGTGTTTCCATTGGTAAACCTGGACAATTAGTATCCTAGAGTGAGAATGCCGTTCACATAGCATGGTGCTTTATAGTTTACAAAACCTTTTCTCCTACATTTTGGTGTTGAAACTTCTTGTGCACCCTGGGAGGTGGGTGGTGGGATTCCCAACTTACAGAGGAGGATGGCGGATCAGCTGGGTGAGACAGGGACCTGCCTGAGGTTTCACAGCTAGGAAAGGGGCAGGCCCAGGATTCCACTCAGGTGTTCTGCCTCTGTGATCGGCGCATTTCCACCCTACTAGAGGTGCCTCTTCGCCAGATGTTCTTATGTAGCCATTCGAGGGTGCTGTTTATGGAGGATTAGGGAGTCACCTGAAGTTAGTTACTCTAACACAGCGTTTTTCAACCTTGGTGTTGTTGACATTTTGGGCCAGTTAAGTCTGTTGTAGGGGACTTTCCTGTGCATTGTAAGATGTTTAGCAGAATCCTTGGTCTCTACCTACCAGATACCAGTAGCACATCCCCCCATCCCCAAGTCGTGACAATGAAGAAAAGTATCTCCAGACATTATCAAATGCCCCCTGGGGGGCACAGTTGCCCCTGGTTAGGGACCAGTGGCCTAACATGATAGCCACACTTAAAAAAGGGAAAGACAACCTTGAAAATGTTCGACCTGTCATCTTCCCCTTTCTCTAGTTTCTAAAACATCAGAAAAACCACTGAAAGACCAGAAAAGGGGCAAAAGAGAGAGCAAGCAACATGTTTCATGTTGAATTACTTTCCATGGAAGAGCACTGTGTCTGCCAAGGAAGGATAAAATAGCCAGCATTTTTTAAGTTAAAAATCACAATTAAGAATGTTTTTATAGAAAAGTTAGAATAGAGATCAGCCAAAATATACACATACAAAATCTCCTGTAATCCTACTGCCCAAAGATAATCATGGTTCACATTTTACTCTATCTCCTAACCTTTCCAACATGTATGTACAAATATATATATATATATATTTTTTTTCCAAATACGGAGATGCCAAAAATGCTGTTATAGTCAGCTTTTTTAAAGCTTAAATCTGCAATGAATATCTTTCCGTATTTCATATGTGATAAAGTGCCTTTTCCATACCTTAGGCAACATCCAGAGAACTTCTGTATTTAAGAACGACAAGCCCTAGATGACATTGTACAACAATGTGAATGTACTTAATGCCAATCAATTGTACACAAAACATAGTTAAAATGGCCAGGCGCAGTGGTATATGGTTATAGTCCCAGCTACTCACGTGTAACTCTTCATATGATAACGAGCTACAAAGTTGTATTTTTTTGTTTGTTTGTTTTTGTTTTTTAAAGAGATGTGGTCTCACTATGTTGCCCAGGCTGGAGTGCAGTGGCTATTCACAGGCGCGGTTCTACTACTGATCAGCACAGGAGTTTTGACCTGCTCCGTTTCTGACCTGGGCCAGTTCACCCCTCCAGAGGTAACCTGGTGGTCCCTGCTCCCAGGAGGTCACCATACTGATGCCAAACTGAGTGTGGACACCTGATGGCATAGCGCACTACAGCCCAGAACTCCTGGGCCCCAGCGATCTTCCTGCCTCAGCCTCCCGAGTAGCTGGGACTACAAGCATAGGTCACTGTGCCCAGCTGTGAAGTTTTTAATGGCTGCATAGTATTTCATCATATGGCTACCATATAATTTATTCATTCAGTCTCCTGTTGTGTACGTCGAGTTTGTTTCTAATTCTGTTTTTTTGCTACTGCTTGCAAAACTATGAATGAATATCCGTGTGTGTACCTAAGTCCTTCACAGCTTCCTTTTTTTCCTTGTAGAAATTATAATCACTGTGATTTTTAGCCTCCATTGAGCAAGATATCTAATTCATAATGTTCTGGATTATATTTTGATTTTGTTACATACCTTTGCCCCTTAAAATTATGCAAAATGCATCGATAAAAATGTTATTATGTGCTAGGCCTGCAGAATGGGGTGTGGAAACTTCTCTGGTTTTCTGATTAAATGATGACTAATAAGAAACCATTTAGGTTTCATGCCTTATTCATAAAGCCGACTCTTCACTGTATTGGCCTGCTTCCTGAGTAGGAATCAGCCTGGCAAAGATTGTCTAACTGTCCTTTAAGATTCTCTTCACTGCTGAGAGAACTTTAGGGCTATAGTCTCACAAATTCTCATTGCTCATGGATTTTTCTTGTACATGTTTTAAATTATAAAATTATAAACTCAAGGAAAAAACATTCAAATGATAGAGAAGAGCTTAAAGTTCCCTACTTTAGTCTCCTCTTGTTTTTTTCAGTCTGTGGAATTTTGATATGCATATACAGATATTAAAATACAAAAAAATGTAAAACCCGCAAACTTGGCAACAATATGAAAGGCATGTGTCAAGTAGCTTTTTTCACTTAATGCATCTTTCTGTATCAGCACCTTTTTCTGTTCAATTGGTCACTTACTTGCGGTTATCTTAAGCATTTTCTCCTGCAACAAATCACCCTCTTTTAGTCAGTCTATCCATAGGATAAATACTTAGCAGCGAAGTTGTTGGGTGAAGAATTTATGTCCTTACAGTTTTGAGGTGTGTATTTACTGGTTTTCCTCCTGGGATTGGCCTAAAATTGGCTTTTACTTTGTATGTGTGGGGTTTTTTAAAAAAATATTTTGTTTTAAAATAATAATTTGAAAGTCTTAGGATATATCTTGAGATATAGAAGGATAAGTCATTTTTGAAGAAAAAGCAATATATTTTCATTTTAGGTACAGGCATTTGATCCCAAAGTGAGTGTTTTTTTTCTTTTCTTTTTTATGCATTCATCTAAATAAAAAAAAAAAGCATACAAGTAGTCCCTTCTTATCTGCAGGGGATAGGTTCCAAGACCCCTAAGTATATGCCTGAAACTGTGGATAGTACCAAACCCTGTATATACTGTGTCTTTTCCTATACATACATACCTATGACAAAGTTTAATTTACAAATTAGGCACAGCAAGAGATTACCAACAATAATGAAATAGAACAATTAAAACAATATACTGTAATAAAAGCTGTGTGAATCTCTCTCTCTAAATATCTCATTGTATTATACTCACCCTTCTTACTGTGATAATGTGAGATAAAATGCCTACATGATGAGATGCAGTGAAGTGAATGACTTAGGCATTATGACACAGTGACATAGCATTAGGTACTACTGATCTTCTGGTAAGTTGTAAGGAGGATCATCAGCTTTGGGTGATCCTGGACCTTTGAGCCATGGCAATGTCAGTGGTTGGATGTCAAGAGCAGGTGATGTCAATGGTTGGGGATCGGCAATAGTTGAAGGTTTTTTTTGCCGAAACCTTTTAGAAGAACTTTGTAATCAGAAGTAGTTGTCTCTTTTTGACTTAACGTGTTGCCGCAGAAGTTATAATCCTTCAGTGATCATACACGTGACTTCAATGCTGGTTCCATCCAAGGATTGTATTCCATAATTTTGTCCTTTAATGTCTGTGCAGTTTGAAACATTTTGGCAAATTTCACTAATGTCCACATTGCTGGTTCTGCTTCGGTTTCTTCCTCTTCAATCTTCCTTTTCTCTGTAGATAACTCAACAAATTCTCCTATACTTCTCGATGGCCTTCAGTATATTCTACTTCTTCAAGCATATTGGGAAGTACTTCTCCACCAACTTGTCTTGTTGCAGCCTCGCTAGCAGTTTTTATCTATTTCAGTCTAAACCCGTTCCTGCATCTGTGTAACCATCCCTTACTTACAGTAAGTGGGTTGGTGTCACTCATTTCAGGGGATCGCTTGCTGAAGCCTTTGCATAGGCTCAATGCTTTCGAGTGCAGCACATTGCTGTCAGTCAGAACGCATTTTCTGTTCATGTCTTCCACCAACAAATTTAATGCTTTTTCCATCTTAAATAAGCACTTACCATGTACTATGGCCTAAACTTTTGCAGTTGGAGGTGCGACAGCAAAACTAGCATGAATTTCTTTTTCTTCACTATTTCACAGATAGAAGATTCATTCTTACTGTTGATCTTAGCATCCTCAGCATATAATTTTATTCTTTATTAAGTAGAGAACTTTTACCTTTTCACTTAAAGGAAGCACTTTAAGGCTTCTCTTTGGCATATCCTAATTGACATCACTACTCTCGCACATCGAGGCCATCATTAAGTAAAATAAGGGTTACCTGAACATAAGCACTATGATGCCATAGCACTCAATCTCATAACCGAGACTGCTACTAAGTTACTAGTCAGTGGGTAGCATACACAGTGTGGATATGCTGGACAAAGGGATGATTCACGTCCCAGGTGGGACAGAGTGGGACACGGCATGAGATTTCATCACACTACTCAGAACAGCACACAATTTTAAGTTTATGAATTATTTCTGGAATTTTCCATTTAATATTTTCGAAGCATAGTTGACTGGGTAACTGAAATGGTGGAGAGCAAAACCACGAATAAGGGGGAACTGTGGTAGTCTCTTATTTTACATAAGCAAGTGTTCATTTTTCATGATTCATTTGTGCGTTGCTATGTGTTTCCAGCCTAGTTGCACTGCAGCATTCTCGAGACAAGTGCTGATCTTTTTTTTTTTTTTTTTGTCAGAAATGAATATATGTTGCAGGTTGATTCTGAACTAGGCCTGTGCCAGGGAGTGGAGTTACATGGAGTGGACCTTGGCTCTGGAGAATCTGTTTCCTGGTCCACTTTTACTTTCTTCGACCATGGAGTAAGAAGTATGTGTATAAAGATGGAGATGATACCCAGATAGGCAACTTTCTGGTAATATTTGATGACACGTCTCAATTAGAATTGAGGCAGTTAGAAATGGACCCTCGTTACTAAACAGGTTGAGATATGCAGATATCATTAGGTCTCTGAAATAGAAGAGTGTATCATTTGGCATTTGGTACAGTGTATCAAATGTTACATGTAAGTATAATATAATGTAAAGTAAATGTAACACGTTATAGTCATGTTATAATCATTTTCACCCCCTATCTCTTTCATAGAACCTTTTCTGAAGTTTCTCTGTCTCCTGTCTTCTTCCACTCCATGTCAACATTTATTCACACTGTTCTTAAAAAAAAATAGTTGGTACTGCATTTTGGGCTTTTTGTTGTTTTGTGTATTTTTGACCAGATTTTGTTCTCTAATCAAATTTTAACCAACACTTAGTTTCTAGTGCTCATCACCCTGGCATGGTGTTTGGCACATAGGTCTTTTGATTGGTTGCTCACTCTAGAATTTCCCTTTTGTGGGGTCCCCATGCTTGGGAAAGGAGGGCTCTCGTGAGCATCTCCTCCTTCTTGGCCCCCAGAACGGTGCCCATAAAGGTCTAAATGTCCGTCATCTCTTCAGAGCATTGCTTTCCGGCCCAGGGAAGGGCACAGCAAGGTGCCATCTTTTATTGACTTGGTATCTGAAGCAGCAGAGGATGGCAGATGTTTGAAGGTGATTCCATGAACCCCTGGTGGGTACAGCAGCTGCCAGAGCCCCGAGTAGCAGTGTGAAGGGCCCATGTTTTCTGAGAAGTCAGGCCGCTTTCTGATGGGCACTGCAAATGTTTGCTGTACTCTTGGCCCGGATTTTTTGAGTCAGCCTGGGATGAGCTACCCTAAGGCTGACATCCAAAGAAGCGAGTCTCAGGAAACCTCTCATATGCCAGTGTACCTGAAATTGAGCTAATGCTTGGAGTACCCCCTTTTCCAGTGTCCTAGCTAATGCTAGGAGGGGGCTTGGGGACACTGATCTGGAATGTAGAAGCTGACATTTGTTTAAATTTGGCCTCAGGCTGGGCTCCTTGTAGGTGATGGAGCAGCTCTCCTCTCCTTTCGCCCTTGCCCTCCGAGGGCTTACATGCTCACACCCACTCTCCCCAGGGTTTCCTGGAGCATAGCTTAGGACCTCAAGAGAGAGTCTTAAAAAATAAGCTGAAAAGCTTTTCTTTTCCTTTTTTCTTTTATAGCATTTTGAAAGGCAGGCAGTGTGATCCAAGGAAAACGGTCTCTGGAGTCAAACGGTTCTGGAGCGGAGTGTAGGCTCTGCAGCCTTTTCCTTATGGGGATGTTATGGGCTGAAGTGCATCCCCCCAAATTCCTATGTTGAAGTCCTAACCCCCAGTACCTCGGAATGTGACTGTATTTGGAGATAGGGCCTTTAAAGAGGCGATTAAGTTAAAATGAGGCCATTAGGGTGGGCCCTAATCCAATCTGACTGATGTCCTCATAAGAAGACATTAGGACACACAGACACCAGGGGCGCATATGCACGGAGGAGAGACCATGTGAGGACATGGCGGACAAGCGGCTCTCTGCAAGAGAAGCCAAATGCACCTTGATCTTGGACTTCTAGCCTCCAGAACTGTGAGGTAATGAATTTCTATTATTTAAGCCCCCTAATCTGTGGCGTTTTGTTATGGCAGCCCCAGCTGACTAGCACAGGGGCTTTTAGCAAGTCAGCCCCTCTGATTTTGCTCCTCTGAAGAGGGCCACAACCCCTACCTTTCTGAGTTGATATGGGGAACGGACATAGTGCCTGGCTCGCAGTAGGTGCTCACATATGGTAGTGGTGGCGGCAATCATAGCCATTTACTAACATACTGGTGGCAATCACTGCTCCCTTCCTTCACCCTGGTTTTCTGGCCCTCCCTTTTTTTTTTTTTTTTCAAACTTTCAAGTCTCTTTCAAATGGAGTTGCAAAGAACTTGTGGAATCCAAAGCTAGGTGCTTCATGGGTTTTGCAAACAGTGAAGTGTTTTCTTTTGAGTAACCTTTTCCATCCTTTTAATCTGTTAACATACTGGGTTTCCAGGTAAAATTGTATTTAGGATGAGGATTCTGCTGCTAAAAGTGATTGGAAGTGACTTTTGGTATGGTGTGAATACTTACCGGGCCTAATACCCATCGTATTAGTTTCTTCCTGTTGCTGTGACAAAGTACCACAGATTGGAGTGGCTTAAACAACAGAAATTTATTGGCTCACAGCTCTGGAGGCTGGAAGTCTGAGATCAAGGCGCAGGCAGGGCTGTAAGGGAGAATGTGTGCCATGCCTCTCCCTTTGCGTCTGGTGGCTTGCTGGCATTTTTTGGCTTGTAGATCTCTGTCTTCGTCTTCACATGGTGTTCTCCCTGTGTGCATGGCTCTGTGTCCAAATTTCCCCTTTTCCTAAGGACACCAGTCATATTGGATTAGGGTCCACCGAAATCACCCCATTTTTAGTCGATCATCTGCAAGAAGCCTATTTCCAAATAAGGTCACATCCACAGGTACTGGGGATTAGGACTTCCACATCTTTTAGGGGGACGTGATTCAACCTGTGACACCGATAATATTGGAACTTCATTTTACCATCCATGTACCTCTGCCTGTGGCCAGAAGCTTTCCAGAAGTCCCCCTGCCTGATCCGCCATTCCTGTTTGTCACAGGTTTCAGCTCAGAAGTCACCTCCTCAAGAGGCCTTCCCTGGCCACCCTCAATATAGACTGATTGAATGAATGAAGTAAATTGCAGAGTAAAGTTAAAATATGATTGAGAATTACGCTGAGAATAATTTACCCTTAAAAGTGTGAGAGCTCCTCTCCACTCCACCTCACTGTTACTTGTAACTTTCTTGTATGTGTTGGCTGTGTCCCCACCACAGATGCTATTTAAATATCATTTTGTGCCTGTGAATCGAGATGTCGGGCATCTTCCAAATGTCACGTTTCCTATTCTGTGTACAGAGCATGCCAAGAGGATTCAATGTGTTGAATTTGGATTTTTTTTTTTGCAACGAATCACAATTTGATAATGATTTTACAATAATTCACAGAGCAAAACTGGCTAGACCCCTTCTCTGAGGGATATCTCACATCTAGAAAACCTGTGAGTCGTGAGTAAGGGAAGCATTTACTAATGCTAGTTAATTATCAGTGTTTATTGAACATGTTCTCCTTGCTGAAACTGCTAGCTGCTGTGCAGAATACAGAAGTGGTGTAGGCAATCGCTGTGGCCTCCAGGACCACACAATTCATATCAGGCAGTTGAAAAATACACAATATACACAAAGTTGTGTGACCACCATGCCTGGCCCCATCTTAACTAAGTGTACAGTTCAGTAGTGTTAAGGATATTGGCATTGGTGTGCCATCAATCTCCAGACCTTTTTCATCTTGCAAAACTGAAGCTCTGTACCCACTAAACACCAACTCCGTTTGCCCCTCCCCCAGCAACCACCATTCTACTTTCTGTCTCTGAATCTGACTACTCCAGGTACCTCATATAAGTGGAATCATATTTGTTTTTATGTGACTGGTTTATTTCACTTAGCATAATACCCTCCAGATTCATCCATACCGTAGCATGTGACAGGATTTTGCTCCTTTTTAAGGCCAAATCATGTTCTCTTATGTGGATATATCACATTTTTGTTCATTCATTCATTGCTGGATACCTTGGGCCAACTTTACTTTTTGCCCCCTCTTGGGATATAGGGTTTTATGGCTCATAATAAATTTCATGCCATAGCATATCAGAACACATCAGCACACTATGATCCTCAAGTTAAGACAATAATTTTGAATGGTTTGAGATTTTTTTATACCAAATACTTCGACTTGCAAATACCAGCAAACCTTCCTATCTGCTGTTTTGACCAAGGACAACTTTTTCTCTCAAAGCTCTGAAATTGGATTTTGTCTCTGACTAGACTAGATTATGAATTTAGAGAGACCGGGGCAGGGAGTGGTGTGGTGTCTTACTACACCTTCATTCCCACCTGGCACTGTGCTTGGTGCCGGGTGGGTAGTCGGCGAATATTTGTTGTAGGAGGAGTGTTGCTTTGCATATACGTAACGGTATCCGTATAATTAGGGAGTTGAACCACATGAATTCGAAGGCCCCCTTTGCTTCTAACAGTGTTTGGGTCCATTATTAAATATGACGATGAAAATTTCAGACTCTCTAGAAGAGTGGGGGGTGGGGGAGAAAGACTTTTGGATAGATGTGTTTTCAGTGTCCCTCAAGTTATGCCACAGAGGTGGTTACCTACAAGTAGAACCATCTCAGGGTACGGCGTTTCTTAAAATAACATTCTGGATTTGAGACTTCCTCTTCATGTGGTGTTATTCTTTGAGTAACAAAAAAAGCCACCATTTACAAAGTTATTTTAAGTTTAGCTTAATTGTGTACCACATTTCCTAGGTATACATGGATGGAAAACATGTCTCCTTTTGACATTGTTATCTTTACAAAGAATCTTATAGGAAGTCTTAGAATCTTACCATGAGAAGTCAAAGCAATAAGCAACTGAGGAAAATGAAGATTCTGGAATTAGAGATAAAAATGCTGATAAGAAAGGATGGGGGGAGATGTGATCTGAGTATTGAATCTTGGTGATTTTCTGAACTTTGTGCTAGTTTGTGCATTTTTATTTTAAGCCCAGTTTCCAAAAGTCTCTTGTTAGCAACCAGATGGTTGTCAAATAATTGATATGGGTTCATCTTAAGCCCATTTGGGGAACATAATGGCCTGGATTTTCCAGTAGAAGGATTTAGTAATTCTACTGGTCTTTGAATGCCAACAGGGATTTTTGGAAATTGAGTTCCCTAATGTCTTGGAAGTAACTCCTGGAAAATTGGAACCAATGAATTGATTGCATGATATACTTGGGATATAAAATTAAGGATATGGATACAGTTTATTTCAGCTATAGATGTCCAGCCTCAGAAGTGGTTAAACTTGTAAAATTAGGTGAAGATTTTTTTTTTTTTAATGTTTAAGATTTTTTAATTTGTTTTCTCAGGCTTGAGTTAATGAATATGAATAGACATTTAGAATACACTGTGATTTGATTTCCTAGTTTCAGAGAGTTATTCAAAACTCTAGGGTCTGTGTGTGTTCTCATATCTAGGAGCTAAAAAATTTGAGCTCATGGAAATAGGCAGTAGAATTGTGGTTATTAGAGACTGGGAAGGGTCTAGGGGATAGGGAGGGGTTGGTTAACACAGAATATTACAGCTGGATGGGAGGAATAAGCTCTAGTGTTCTATGGCACTGTAGAACACTGTTAACAATTTATTTTGTATCTTCAAATAGCTAGGAGAGAGGATTTTGAATGTTCCTAACACCAAGAAATGATAAATGTTTAAGGTGATGGATATGGTAATTATGCTGCTTTGATCACTTTACATTGTATACATGTATCAAAATATCACTCTGTATTCCATAAATATGTGTAATTATTATGTGTCAATTTAAAAAAAACTCCAAGGCCAGACACCTTGGCTCACACCTATAATCCCAACACTTTGGGAGGCTGAGGTGGGAGGATCACTTGAGGCCAGGAGTTCAGTACCAGCCTGGGCAGCATAGCAGGACTCTATCTCTACAAAAGAAAAAAGAAAAAAAATTAGCTGAGTGTGGTTGTGTGCGCCTGTAGTCCCAGCCACTCAAGATGCTGAGATAGGAGGATCACTTGAGCTCTGGAGTTCCAGGCTGCAGTGAGCTATGATCCCACCACTGCACTCTAGCCTGAGTGACAGAGGAAGACCCCATTTCTTAAAAAAACCAAAAAACAAAACTGTAAGAACTCTAGAGTCTGCAACTCGACAGTCTTACTAAATGCTATTCAAAGGAAAGAAATTCCTTAAAGTGGGGTTTGCAATGAGAAAAAGGGTCATGGGTTGTCTCCAGGGTCAGCAAACCTCAGTGGTCTGTTTTTGAACTGGGGAAAGGCATCAGTGCCTGTTGGAGGGTGCTAGTGACCAGCATGTTGTGTTGCATTTCGAAGAGCCTCATGACCCGTCAGAGTAGTGATAAGATAATGGCAAAGAGCAGTTGTGCTGTGGAGAGGCATTCTTTCAGATGCCCTCTTAATTAGTTGGTATTCCTCAGAATGTCACTAGGTGTTTCCAGAAGGATCTTGTCTTGAAAAACATGCCATGGCATCTTTGTTTTGGTGTGTGTATGCGCAAGGCTTACCTTTCTCCTCCTCTGCGCCCAACACCACGGCTAGCCTGTCTCTGGCTGTCTGGCGTAGTCACCCGGGATCTGAGTGAAGCTCCTGGGTAAAACCAGCCCTGGAGGCCTCATCGGTGGGTGGATTAGTTTCCTGTGTCTGCCACAACAAATTACCACAAACTGGGTGGCCAAAAACAACAGAAATTTATTTTCTCACAGTTCTGGAGGCCATAAGTCCAAAATCAAGGTACCTTCCAACAGTTCTAGAGGAGAATCCATTCCTTGCCTCTCCCAGCTTCTGGTGGCTGTTGGCTTTCCTTGGCTTCTGGCCTCATTCCGACAATCTCTGCTTCTGTCTTCACATCACCTTCTCCTCTGTCTTTTCTGTGTGTCTCGTGTGAGGACACATCACTGGATTTAAGGACCACCTGGATAATCCAGAATGATCTCTTTACCTTAAGATCCTTAACTACATCTGCAAAGACCCTTTCTCCAAATAAGGTCACATTCACTGGTTCTGGGAATTAGAATGTTGACACATCTTTTTGGGGGGTCACCATTCAACCCACTGTAGTAGGAGTGCCAAGTCATGATGGGGCCTTGAAAAGGGAGCAGAAGGAACAAAATCCTTCATTTGTAATACTATTTTTTTTTCTTAGAGATGGAGTCTCACTCTGTCCCCCAGGCTGGAGTACAGTGGTGCGATCATTGCTCAGTGCAGCCTCAAACTCCTGGGCTTAAGCAATCCTCCCACCTCAGCCTCCGTGGTAGTAGGGACCACAGCTGTGCGCCACCACACCTGGGCTAATTAAAAAAAAAAAAAAATTTTTTTAGAGACAGGGTCTCACTATGTTGCCCAGGCTGGTCTCTAACCCCTGGTCTCAAGTGGTCCTCCCACCTTGGCCTCCTGAGTAGCTGGGATTACAAGTGTGAGAAGCTGCACCTGGCTATAGGTAACACATTAAAACAGCTAGTGTTCATATTTAGTTATTTAATTATTTTTATTGTAAAATATACGTAAGATTTACTGTTGTAACCATTTTTAAGTGTACAGTTCTGTGGCATTAAGTATATTCATATTGTTGTACAACCATCCTCTCCACTCTAAAACTTTTTTTTATCTTCCCAAACTGAAACTATGTACCCATTCATTAAACACTAACTCCCTAGTCTCCTCTTCCCCCAAATTATTCATTGTTTTTAAGTTCTTTATGTTTTTTTAGAAGTGCTAGGTGATAATATTTTAAATCTGCCTGGTCATTTCAAAAAAAGCTTTAAAAAGTAACTTTATCAAGGCATATTTTACATAACATATAATTCACTCATTTCCAGTATGTAGCTCAATGATTTTTAGTAAATTTACCCAGTTATGTAACCATCACCATAAAATGCTTTAGAACATTTTCATCACTCCAGTAACTTCTTTCATGCCCATTTATAGTTGTCATGCCCACTCCCAGCCACGCTGCCTACTGTCTGTCTCTATAGAACTGCCTTTTCTGGATGTTTCATACAAATTTTTATTTAAAACAAATATATTTCTGATTGTAAAATACAGGGAAATACGATCCTGTCACCTATCAGAATCTGCATTTTAACAAGATTCCTGAGGGATTCTTATACATATTAGACGTATAGAACACTGACACATTGTATCTACTATATTGATCCTATGCCCACTTAATATATTATGAATGTTTCCCAAAAATTATTAAATCTCTTCTGAGAACATTTTAAATCCCATTGTAAGAATATACCACAATTTATTTAACCAGCCCCTTCACGGCAGACATTGGGTTTCCCATCTTTTTTGCCCATGAAAATAAAACTATGGTGATCATCTTTGTATATAAATCTTTGGGTATAGCTTCATATCCACTGTATCAGTAATTCCATTTCTAGGAATTTATTCTAAGGCAATAATCATAGATATACTGCTAAAATTTAGAAGGTACATATAAATGCTGATCAATGTATTAATGGTGAGTCATTTAAAGCACTGTTTTCCTGTAAACCAGACGTAGAGCCGAGCAAATAGTGGGAAATCTGGACCCCCAACATGCGGTTTTAGAGCATCTTGCTAACTCTCACCTCCATATTCTTGAGCATTGGTTTCATTGCTGAATGAAATGAATGAATGAATGAATGAATGAGTATATGAAAATGGCACCAAAAGGCAAGGTACAGGTTGTTGTTAGTTAGTAAGCAACAGCGAAACAGAAGGGAGCAAATGCTGGACCCGCATGTAATAACTTTCTCATCTGTCGTAATGCTATCCTCACTAAACTTCCAGCCTCTGCTAGTCAGTTCTGCCCCTGCCAGCAGCCCAACGTGTCACTCCTGGAAGCCCCTGCTGCTTAAACAGTCTGTAGCTCGCTACTCCTCACAGGTGGGAAGTCACGGTCGTGGGAGCGGTGGTACCTTCCTCAGACCACACTGGCTGGGCTTTCAATTCAGTTTTCCTACTTTCTACAAGGATTGTAGTCTCTTAAATATTTACTAGTCTCCGTGGTTCCTAGATCCTTGGGAAGCACGTGAGGAGATCCAGGCTGGTGTTATCTGCCTCGTACCTGCCCCGTGGTCAGGCTCGTTTGGTCGAGGAGAAATGAGTGTGTTCAAGAGGGCGAGTCTGAATTTTCCTGTTTCATTTTCAGCACTGCCATGTTCTCTGAGCTTTGAACTGCTATAATATTTCCTGGGCGGGGGCAGCTCTTTTTCCCCCCCTGGGCATAGGGAGGGGTAGGTTGCACAAGAATCCATGCCTCTGCTTGAGTGCTCATCCCTGAGGGTTCACGTCCAGCCCACTGCTCCAGAGGGTGTGGGTACCTCCTGCAGCCTCACTGTGTGGCACCCATTTTGTTCCTCTTGGTAGCCATTCTCACACTGAAGCCTGTATCAGAATGTAGCGGGGGCGCTTGTTAAAACACAGACTGCTGGGCCCCACCCCATGGCTTCTGGATCAATAGATCTGAGTTGGGGTCAGAGAATCTGCATTTCTAACAAGTTCCTAGTGTTGCTGCTGGCCTGGAACCCCACTTTGAGAACTACTGCTCTGGCCTGCCCCTCATTACCCCTCTGCCCCTGTGATCGCTTCTAAGTAGGTGAAGAAAGGCACTGGAAGACTGGTGTGTCGGAGGCTCTTGCAGCCAGGGATCCTGTCCAGACCTCTAGGTGCAGTACCTAGCTGTGGTGTATGCTTGCTGAATGAATGAATGAATGAGGCTTTTGCTAGGACCTTCAGAGTGTAAGGAACAAGTAGCTCATTAAAATTATATCAAGTATCCAGGGTGTGGTCACTGAGTCACTTAGGGAAATAGGGAGCTCTGGGAATAAGAACAGAGCCCCAGGTCCTTCGCACCACGTGGGAAATCACCCAGGAAGCCAGCAGGTGTGCGCATCTAGGGCCTTGGCCTGCCATATTTTTGTTGGCACATGGCTACACTGAACATTATAACCTTCCAGCCCTGGCTCTTTCTGTTGACTTCCTCTCCTCTCACTGGGATTTTTCCTTTCTGGTTAGGGCAGGGCAGCTTCTCCCAAAGGGCTCCAGCGGCCTCAGGCTCTGTCTCTGCCCTTTACACCTGATTCTCTAGCACACAGCCCCAGCCATTTGGAGCTACAGGCCTTAGTGAAATGGGGAAGTGGAATGTGGTTCCTCAAACTGCATTGTCATCTGGAGGCTGGAGAGCTTACCTTTTCTTTTTACCCCCAAAGGCTTAAGGACAAGTGGTGGTAGCTGGAGAGGGTTAGGGGAAATGGAGGGAATCTTGATTTAACTTTGTCTTGCTCAGCGATCTCTCATTGAATGGGTCTTTCCAGTCTTGGTGGTGGCTGTGTACTGTTTCAGTACAGATCTGGGTGGCATTTGGTGGTTTGGTATAAATCAGAGGTATGTTAAAATATTCAGGATAGTGAGGGTGCCTGTGGAATCCAAGAGGAAGTGGCTTAAAGGGCCAGGCTGACAAGCTAGATTTAGACTTGATTCTGTTGTCTGTCAGCCCAGGGATATCACTGCCTAGTATACAACTTGTCCCTCTGTGTACCCCGACTCTTTGTGGGAGTTCGCACCAGGGAGTCGCATCCATAAGGCAGTATTTCCCACCTGCTTTCATTCCTCCCCCAGCATCTTCTCTTGGGCCCTGCTAGGCCACTTGAGCAAGAATCCACGGACCCAGGCCATAAAACATTTCCTTATCAGAGTCCAACAGCGCTGGGCGCTTACGGCTCATATGTGCAAGTGTGGGCATTTATAAGTACGTGTCATTTGGAGAGTTCTGGCTTTAGGTCATTTTGAAGAAAATGTCTTCTGAGGTCTTTCTTTCCTGTAAGCTAGATGATAGCAGCTAAATCCTTTTTGGGGGGAATGAATTCTTGGCACACTCTGTCGTCCTTTGGGCTAGTCACATTCGTGCTAAATACCAGTCGAGCTCCCTGTGGACACTGCGGGATAAGGACAAAGTCTTATTCTTGCCAGTTTGCAAGGGGTAAATTAGGCTGTAGCACTTTAGAGTAGAATTATTAAATATCAATGGGGGATAATAAATGTGAAGTAGCTTGCAAATCTTCTGATATTATGGCTGTTTCAGTGAAAACACAGCTGCTAAGTTACTTTCCTAGCTGTAATCGAGAAGGTAATTTTCTTTAAAGGCCATTTAAGCCAGATCTTTAGTGCCTTTGCTCGTTAAGAAGCAGGAATAGGGGTGAGTCTGAAAAAGGGAGATGGACACAGAGCAGAGCAGCAGGTGTGTCTGTGATGCACAGTGTCAATGTCCAGGGCCCAGGTCCTCCAGATAGACCAAGGACTAATTCGTTGTGTGGTTTATTAATGGACCAGAGTTGACATTGGACTAACACAGCTAATTCTTCCATTTAGAGTTACTGTTCTCACTAAATTTTCCCTGGTAATGAGTGAATTAGAGTGAGCAGGCATGTCAGTTTAAGATACAGTGCTGATATTTCATGAGAAACATTGAACAAGGCATGTTGTTCAAATCAATAGTTGAAAATGTGAGGTAAAATGTTCCAGAAAAGGCTTATAGGCTAAGTTAAGAGCAGTTCATTGGAAGAAAATCAAGGCCACCCAATATTTGGATTTGTTTAGAAGCCATGTAAACTTGAGAGAAAAGGAACATTTCTCTAGTTCCATGATGTCATCAACTTTCCTGGTGTGTTTTGGAGCTTTGACAGTGGTGTGGTGCTTTTACCTCAGTGGGGCTAACGGGAAGGGAGAGGGTGTTGGGCATTGATTTCAGAATTTTTGTGGCATACTCATGAGGACCTGTGGAGAGATTAGACAGCTTCTGCCCTTGAGTTAGGTAAGATCTCTAAATGTCAGGCCACAGATGGAATTTCCATAGACTGTGCTCTGGGGACTGGTGACAAATCCTTTGTGAAAATTCTGTGTGACACACTACTAGACTGGGTTTGGGGGAGGGAAATGGGGGTACCACTCTCTCCTTTAAGAAACCGTGGGATCATCATGCAGATGGTCTTGTAGTAGATCTGGCTGTGTTTGGGAGTCTAGCTTTATAAAGCAGCGTGGATCCTATGATTATTTTTTTCCACTTAAACCTTTTTAGATTTCTCTATAATTTGATAATTTAGTTTTTAAAACGTAGAGGTGAAGATTCATTTTTCTGTGTGTTAAATTTAATAAATCCTCCAAATTTATGGAGGAAGACAGTATAAACTAGAATTTCCTTAGGTTTCTTTAAAGTTAACCAAGTTAGCATCGCTAAAGATCACTGAAAATGATATATGCAGAGATTTATTTTTTTTATTTACTGATTTTTTTTTTTTTGAAAGAGTCTCGCTCTGTTGCCCAGGCTAGAGTGCCGTGGTGTCAGCCTAGCTCACAGCAACCTCAAACTCCTGGGCTCAAGCAATCCTCCTGCCTCAACTTCCCGAGTAGCTGGGACTACAGGTGTCAGCCACCACACCCAGTTAATTTTTTGTTTCTGTTTTTAGTTGCAGGGCTGATTTTTTCTATTTTTAGTAGAGATGGGGTCTTGCTCTTGCTCAGGCTGGTCTTGAACTTCCAAGCTCAAGCGATCTCCCAGCCTCGGCCTCCCAGAGTGGTGGGGTTACAGGCGTGAGCCACTATGCCCGGCCAAGATATATTTTTACTTTACTCAAATAGTTGATTATAAAAGGTACGATGAAAAATCAAAGCATACACTACGGAGTAGGAAATCAAGTACTTTTATTTGTACCAGAAAATAGGAGGAAAAAGATAAAATGAGGGTCAAGCCCTCAAAGACAGCAAAAAAAGACTCTACAGGTAGGATGGTGGGGAGAGTTTTTGAGCTGTGAGGACCATTTGACCTTGGTGACAGTACAGTCACCAAGTTCCCAGGATTTTGCCTTTTCAAGTCATGTAACATTTGTGAATGCTGACAAACAGCTGCTAATTCCGTTTTCTATGAAAGGGTAGCACTGGGTGACAGGGTGTTCTCAGGACACGAGCTGCTCCCCAAAGCTACGTGCCTTTCACACAGCAGTGCTATCAGCTGGGACCTGGGGAGGACTCGGCAGTCCAGACTTTGGCTGGTCATTTAGCTCTCACGAAAATGATGATTCTTACAGGTGCAGATGGGTGTGTGTGTGTGTGTGTGTGTGTGTGTGTGTGTGTGTGTGTGTGTGAGAGAGAGAGAGAGAGAGAGAGAGAGAGAGAGAGAGAGAGAGACTGAATTGCTTGAGAAAATTTGCATTTGAGTTCAGAGATACGAGGCCACATCTGTGAAAGACTAGCGAATGCAGATGACTCAGATACGCACACGAACCTATGGCTTTACAGTTATAGAAAATAAAAATATACTTTCCACTCAATTCGAATTTGGAGGGAGGAAGAATTCCAAAGAGCGAGTTGTGATCTGGGACAAAGGAGCCACCGGAGTGAGTGACAGCTCAGAGGCCTGGAGGTAGAAAGAAGGAAACACAGCTATTAAGGTTACCTGTGCCATGGGCTGCCTAAGGGGCTGGGCCATCTCTTCTCATGGCTCTCTCTCCTCTCCGTGTATCTGTCCGCTTCTGTCTGTGTGCCTGTCTGTATTCCCTCTGTGCATCTGTGTCTGCATCAGTGTGTGTGTGTGTGTGTGTATGTGTGTGTCAGTGGGTCTGTCTGTCTCACTCTCCGTAAACAGGCTGCCCCAGGAACTCTTGCCAGGCAGAGTTGGCCAGGCTGGGCTTGGTCAAGGCCACATCTGGTTTCTGACCAGTTGCCAAAAGATTACACCAGGCAAAAATGGGTGTATCTCAAAGCCCCACACTGTCACAAGAGTGGGGAAAATGGGGGGAAGAGATAGCTGCAAGTTTTAGAATCGTGTTTAATTTGGGGCTTACGTCCTCCACTGGACCCTTTTCCCTGACAAATCACCCACGCACTCCTCATTTTCCATTGCTTTCGTCCTCACCCCTCTCCATGGGATAGTCCCAGAATTTAGAATGCTTCCTTTGACTTTCTCTTGCGCAGGAACCATTCCCCCTGGGAGTTATTATTGTAGCTCCTGTTAATTTTCATGTTCACGTTCAGTGTTGCAAAGGAGAGGAAACGAGGGAGCATGGGTGGTGACTCAGGAAGCTGAGGAAATAGCCCTTATTGGGTCTAGAATTTTCCCCTTGAATTTTTAAAAACAGGCCGCAGGCTGTTTGGGCCTTATTTTCTGATTGTTAGCTTTCCTTTGACCTCTTTCCTTCCTTGGTTCTGCTTTGAGGGTCCCAAAGCTTCCCAAAGCTGTTAGAGGTGACAGCTAATGCCCTTCATTGAAAGATTCCTCTTCAACTGTAGCAGTGGATTTTTCCTAACAGTAATCCCAGAAGATGAAGGGACTCTGTTATTGTTAATAATAACTTTGAGTTTTTAAAAAGGACACTGTTATCAACAATAATTTAAATAACTTTCCTAAGGTATTTTTTTCCTGACCGTTTTCTTTTCTTCCTCTTCCACTGTAACCAATGTCATGAATTTGCTTATTTTTTTTTAAACCACCGACACAGGTATTTTTTCCCAAATAACATACACACTTAAAATTTGTAAAATGAAGACAGAAACCAGAAATGAAAATAATCTGTCATTGTAACCAAATTTTAGAAGTTTTAATTGTGGGAAAATACACATGAAATTGCAACCAATTTTGAAATTTAACGTTATGTCACTTAATGTTCTACAACATTGGTAATGATTTGCAGGCTTTTTAAAGTTGCAGAACCCTCTCCTCAAAGGCAAAAGAGCTAGAAGCAGGGCTGCACCATTGAGGCGGGGGTGGGGAGCCCAGGCTTTGTCTTGTCAACGCTGCAGTCCGTGGTTACCCTCCCCATAGTTCTGAGGCCTCCAGGGGATCCTGGCCACTCTCAGTAGAGAATTTTGAAAGCACACAGACCTACCTTGTAGTGTCCCGATTGTCAATATTTTTTTTTTTAATTTTTATTTTATCGTAGAGATGGGGTCTTGCTGTGTTGCTCAGGCTGGTCTCAAACTCCTGGCCTCAAGTGATCCTCCTGCCTTGGCCCCCCGAAGTGTTAGGATTACAGGCGTGAACCACCACACCTGGCCCCTGATTGTTAATATCTTAGATGGCTCTAATTTTCTTATGAGGAACAAATCGTGGGCATCCTTTAAATCCTTTTTTGAGCACATCTGTGATTACTTTCCTAGATAATTGCCTATAAATAGAGTTACTGGCTTTGGAGTATGGCAGTTGTGGTGGTGGTTTCTTTTTGACTTATGATCCGTATTGCCAACTGATCTTCACCAAAGTGTGCCAACTCAGACTCTCACAGTAACATAGGAGAAGGCATGATTTCTCCCCTTCCCTAGATAGGATCAATCTTAAAAATTTAGTGTGACCCAAAATGCATCTCATTGTTTGATATTTGCATCTCTGGTTACTAGTAAGTTTAAGTATATTTTCATATGTCTGTTGGCCATATATATATAGTTCTTCTTTGGTGAACTATCTATTCATAACCTTTGCCCAAAGCCAATGGCTGTGTTAAATTAGGAAGTTTTTCTGGGGTTTTTATTAATCTTTATTACTCCAGTACTCAACCTGGAACGTAAGTAAGAGTTCAAGCTTGTGGCTTATTATAATCACACACTGTGTTAAATGTCTTCTACTTGAGAAAACATGATGCACCATGTGCATTTTGGGTACTTTATGTCATGAATAAAGTCAGTCTTAAGCAGAGCATCATAGCTTTGGGTGTCTGTGCCTGGGAAGTAGTTAAGACATTTTCTGTTTTTGTTTGCCAAGTGATGCTAAATCAACAATGATATTGCTTTGAAAAGGTGCAAAAACATGCCATGACTGTTTGCAATGAAAATAAGCAATAATGCAGCTTTGCAATAATATTGTTCAATATACTGCTATGAAATGAAAACTTCTTTCTACTTAACAGGAAGTTTCCCTATTTCAGGAGAGGAAACTTTATATGGGGTAAGAACAAGGATCTTACTAATTTTATTTATATATAATATATAAAAATATATATGTTATATATATATATATATATATATGTTATATATATATATATGCGCGCCGAACTTGGGCATTCAGGAAAACAGGATGTAAAATGTCAAGTTCTGTCTTTTTAACCTGCATGCCTCCAACAGCCACATGTAGGCTTTTGTGGGTGTAGGAAATGTCTAAAATAATTAATATGTACTCATATGTTGGCTTATAAATCAGACCATGAGATTACTGATCAAAAAATGAAGACTTGGGGATCAGTCTTGGAAAATTTTGACTTCATTTTAATCTTCCTATTGTTAGCATCTATTTCACATTGAAAACTCAGCATTTCCTGTTTCTTCTAAACACAGACACCACAAATAAGCATTTTGTATCTGTTTCTTTTCCTTCAAGGAGAACGTAGTTCTTTGCCGGTGTTATCTAAGCTCCAAGATAAATGCCAGGTGAAATTGTTTGGCGTGTCCATAATACCCATGGTACGTGCCATTTGGTTGAGTGGCTGAGTCAGTCACGTTAGGTGGATTTGAGCCTCACCCTAAGTGGTTATTTGGGTTGTGGATAACGTATTGAATTATTGAATTTGAATCTCTCATTTATAAGGCAAGATGGGAATTGTACAGTGATGCTGTTGAGTTGAACCCCAAGATATTGCTGCGTGCTTTTCTCCCCCCTTCAACATGTCATGTAGCCTTAAAACAGTCACCAGCGTGCCCTTTCTGTATTCAGCCTTTTGGAGGTGCCCTCTTATTGCTGAGCTGGGGTGCTTATAGCTGATTGGCCTACATGGACATAGAACAACAAGACAGCTGAGAAGGGTAATAAATCCTGTAATTCCGTTCATCTGTGTCCGTGGCTGGGTAAAAATCTCACAAATTGCAGCCACTGTATGTGTTCTGTGTGTCTGTGTGGTGTGTGTGTGTTACTGCAGTCTGTTGGAAAATTGATACCGACGTGATGCATTGTTATCAACACGTCTCCTATGTGTGACCTAAAACCACTCTGCGTTTCCATTTGTCAGGCTCCTCCCCAGTGTGCTCTGGGTTCAGAGCGAATTAACTTCCAAGTAAAAAAAAAAAAACGATGAAACTCTGCATGAACTGAAGCTAAGCTACTCTACTGGTGTAGGGGCAGGGGAAGGTTTATCATTAGAGGACAAGGGCAAGTTGAGAAATTGTTCTATATCCCAGCCAGTTCATTATCATAGCTTCCCAGCATGTCCGTAAAGAGAAATGAGAATAACATCAATAATGATTATTTTCCTTTGTTATTCTGTTCACCTGCTATTTACAGTGAACATTCCAGGGAGGAGAGATTATCAGAGGCTAACTTTAAAAAATTCAGAGTCCCAGAAGCATACTGTGTCTGCCTTTCTGCTACTGAGTGGGGAGGGTGGGGCAGGACTGGTGCTAAACTCTTTTAGATCTATTTTTAAGCTTTGAGGACAAATTTTATAAATATGAGCTGCTGCTGCTTTTTAAAAAATCCCTTTCTACTCTAAAAATAGTTTGCTGGGAAAAAGTTTGTGAATTGTTTATTAAAGGAAGACTTAGAAATTCAGCTGAGCATGTTTCCTTATAAATAAAAGGAAAAAATCACCTCGCAGTTACTGTCTGAAAGCAGATGCAGCTTCTTAGGAAAGAAACGAGATCACTAAGATGTTAATACCAATGTCAGAATGTGGAAGAAAATTGGGAATTTTCCCCTCTGGCTTTCTGTTTTTGGACTCTTCAAATCCTACTCATTTCTTACGACCAAGTTAGTATGTTGTCCTTTTTGGTAAGAAGACATCCCTGATTTTTCCCAGGCAGAATGAATGGCCCCAGCTTCTGTTCTTACCAGTACCCTTAGTCACATTTGTTTCTTTCCTGTAATGCTTTGTCTTTTGCTGTGCTGATCGCTAACATTTACATGTATGCCAGGCACTGTTCTAAGCTTAGTTCGTGTATTTTATTTTGTCCTCATAACCCTTTGAGTTAGATGCTACCATTATTATAATTTTAAAGAGGAGGACTGTGGTAGGCTAAATAATGGACATCCAAGGACATCCACATCCTAATCCCCAGACCCTGTGAATATTATTACCTTATGTGGCAAAAAGGACTTTGCAGATGTGATCAGGTTAAGGATCTTAGGATAGGGAAATTAAAATCATAAGAGTCCTTATAAGAGGGAGGTACAGGGGCAAGAAAAAGTAAAAATAGATAGACTACATCAAAATCTAAAACTTCTATGCATCAAAGGACACAATGAATAGAGTGAAAATGCCACCTACAGAATGGGAGAAAATATCTGATAAGAGGTTAGTATCCAGATTACATAAAGAACTCCTACAACTCAACCACAAAACAAGTAACCCTGTTAAAAATGGGCAAAAGACTTGAATAGACAGTTTTCCAAAGAAGATATACAAATGGCCCACAAGCATATGAAAAGGTACTCAACATTACTAAAGATTGGGGGAATGCCAACCCAAATCACAATAAGATATCACCTCATACCCATCAGAATGAATGCTATAAAAAAAAAAGAAAACAACAAGTGTTGGTGAGGATGTGGAGAAACTGAAACCCTTGTGCACTGATGGTGGGAATGTACGATGGTACGGCTGCCATGGAAAACAGTATGGCAGTGCCTCAAAAAATTAAAAATAGAATTACCACATGACCCAGAATAACACTTCTGGGTATATATCCAAAAGAATTGAAAGCAGGGTCTCAAAGAGATATTATAGGCCATGTGCATAGCAGTATTATTCACAGTAGCCAAAAGGTGGAAGCAACCCAAAGATCTATACAATGGAATATTATTGTGCCTTAAAAGGAAGGAAATTCTGACACACACCACAATGTGGATGAACCTTGAAGACCTTATGCTAAGTGAAATAAGCCAGTCACAAAAGGACACACACCGTCTGACTTCACTTATATGAGGTATCTAAAGTAGTCAAATTCACAAAGACAGAAAGAAGAATTGTGGTTGCCAGGGGCTGGGGGGAGGCGGCAATGGGAGTTGTTGTTTAATGGGTACAGAGTTTCAGTTTTGCAAGATGAAAAGGGTTGCGGAGATTGGTTGCACAACAATATGAATGTTCTTAACACTTCCAAACTATACGCGTCAAAATGGTTAAGACGTTAAATTTTGTTTATTTACCACAACTTAAAGAAGATGAGAATGAGTGAGGATGGAAGCAGAGGTGACAGAGAGAGAGAGAGAGAGAGAGAGAGAGAGAGAGAGAGAGAGAGAGCGCGAGCGAGCCCAGAATGAACACAGCCCTGCCAACACCTCTATTTTAGCCCAGTGAGACAGTTTTTGGATTTCTGACCTGCAGAACTGCGAGATACTAACTTTGTGTTTTAAGTCACCAAGTTTTTGGCAATTTTTTATAGCAGCAGTTAAGAAACTATTAAGTGCTATTCAGTTCAGAGGGGTCAGTACCCTGTGCAAGGTCACCAAGTGACTGGCACTCTGATTAAGAGTTGGAGCACGTGCCCACTCCTCTTAGAGTTCCAGCCTTGCTAGGTGCTGAGACCCTAGGTAGCAGTGGCCATCTTGAGCCCCACTGCCTGGCACAGAGTGGGCCCTTAATAACTTTGACTAAAGGATGGTGGTGCACCATAGCCTTTTCTTCTCTTCCACTGTTGCTCTGTCCTGGAAGCCATGGGGTTAAATCTAGGAAAGAGCTCTTTTAGAAAACATTTCTCCTCTCTGTCATTGTGGGGCTGCTGAGGAATAGTGTCCTTGAAGTTTTAGTGTGACTTATGGGGGTCTCTGGGTCTTTGTTGCAGGGTCCCATGGCAGGGTGGGTACAGACGTGCTTATAGAACACAGCCAGGGGCCAGAGTCCGGGGAAGTGTGGATCCTGTTCTTGGTAGAAGACAGGCAGTCTGTTTTCGAGAAGAAATGACCAAATTTAGTTGTGATCTGTAAACATGTTTATTAACATTCTCTCTCTTCATCCTTAATCTGTTAAGCTGAATAAAGGCAGATCTTTCTAAGCACAAATGAAGAGATTCCTGTGTTAGCCACTATCAGTGAGCAGTTTCCCACTTTGAAATACTTCCTCACCCCCAAACCCTAAGCTTTGGAAACCAGGTTCCTAAAATCAGGGCTTTGTAATACACATAATGAGTTATTCTAAGTTGGGCTTCTGAATGTTTCTTTCTTTTTTGGGAGGGGGGTGCAGATGGAAAGTGAGAGGCCTTCTAATAGTATGCATTAACGTTTGCCATAAAATTATTAGGAAAAAAATTGGTATTTTATGCTTTCAAAATAATCTCTGGGCTGGGTGTGGTGGCTCACACCTGTAATCCTAGCACTTTGGGAGGCCAAGGCGGGGGGAATCGCTTGAGGCCAGGAGTTCAAGACCAGCCTGGGCAACATAACGACACCCTATCTCCAAAAAAAAAATAGCAAAAAAAAAAAAAAAAAAATAGCCAGGCATGGTGGCACGAGCCTGTAGTCCCAGCTACTCAGGAGGCTGAGGTGGGATGATTGGTGGAGCCCAGGAGTTTGAGGCTGCAGTGAGCTGTGATAGTGCCAGTGTACTCCAGCTTGGGTGACAGAGCAAGATCCCATCTCTTAAAAAAAATCCTTGAATGGAGAAGGCCTTTGCAATCATGTCACAAATCTAAGAAGACCTGAAGGAAAAGATTGATAGATTTTACTACATAAATACTAGAGACTTCTGTATGGAAAGAAATAGAATTAATAAATAGACATATGACAAACAAGAAAAAATTCTGCAACATATATGACAGCCCGAGGGGTAACTGTGTTATATTAGAAATGAAAGGAGAAAAGGAAGAATGCTCTGTAGGAGAATTGACAAAGGACATGAACAAGCAGATCACAGAAAAAGAAAGACAAATGGATGATGGTAAGCATATGGAAAGCTGTGCAACCTTATTTTTACTAATTAAAGAAATGTAAATGAAATATCATCTTCCATTATCAGGTTGGCAAAAATGAAGACGTTTAAAAATACCCAGGATGGGGAAACCAGCACTCTTTCATGCTATTGGTGGGAGTGTAATTGAGAAACTTCGGAGGCAATGTTCATTATCTGTTAGAAGGAAGGATATGCCAAGTCTTTGACCCAAAAATTTCACTCTAGGGAATCTGTGCCTCAGTTACACTTGTGCATATGTGCCAAATTATAGACACAGTCATGCTCAATGTAGTGTTATTGCAGAAGACTGCAGACAACTGGATGGTTTCATGTGGATTATAGTTCGGAGGGAAGAGAACTGACCACCCCCAGATTAAAATGAGGTACCCATTTAACCAGTCAAAGATACAGAAACTTAGGAGCTGGCCTGAGGGTGGGAGCAGTTGTGTTGGACACGAGGTGTATCTCATGCGCCAGTCCCCACCTCCAGGTTTCCAACGGTCTATATAGCAGAGGAGATTTTGCCAGATCTCACAAATAGTCAAAATTTGCTATGCCTCAAGTCTTTTCTCCATCAGCATTTTAGAAGAGCCAGCAACAACTACTGATGCGCTTCCATTTATGGTATAGTACAAACATGCAGTTCCCCTGGTTCTTGATCCAAACTCCACTTGAGCAAGGTTACATTTTCATCTGGAGGAGTGGAAGGCAGAGACAGTGGCCATGTGTCCCTGAAGGAGGTCTCTTTGCTCTGATTTTCCATCCCCCTCTTTCCCCGTGTTTCTTCCCCCCCCCGCCCCCCGCCGCCACCAAAGCTCTGATTTAGCGCCCTTTAACCTAGGTGGTTTTGATTGGTCAGACTTCCATGTTCCGAAATCTACTTTCCCACACCACCAGATTGTCCAGTCTGATACTGGTCTATCCTACATTTGGATTCTGTGCAGCTACGAGGAACAGGGGCAGAGCTCTAACTGATGGAGAAGATGTCTTAGAGATACTAAGTATAAGAATAGTACATGTTGAATTGAGTCCATTTGTGTTTAAAAACAAGTTATGGACACACACACACACACACACACACACACACACTCTCTCTCTCTCTCTCATTAATGGTTCCTCGAGGAGGAGGAATAGGACTTCACTGGGGAATGAGCCACTTTTATCTTTTGCTGTCTATCGCCTCTTATTGCATATATACCTGTACAATTATTAATTTTTTGAGTAATTTTATATATATATAGTTTTGAAAATCAGTGCTAAAAGACATATAAGTATCCAGCAGCCCCTTGTCCCTTCTCCTTGTGTCCTTGTCTTCTAGGAGGCACTTATTCTTCAGTTCTAGTTATTGCTTCTGATATTTGCTGCCTTCCTTCTGAATAATCCCGATGCACTCCTGTCTCTTAGCTTGTTGATTCTAGACATTCTCTGTTAACTGTCAGGTAGTTGAGGCTTTTGGCTCACTCACCTGCCTCATACCCCTTTTCTCTGTATGCTCGTATCTCAGGTTTTGCTTTAATCTATACTTAATATTTTCATTAATGTACTAATGTTGATATTGAGTGTTGAAGCAAGAATATACTATAATTTCCTTATGTAACTTTTTGTTTTCCCTAGAGATAATTTTTTCTTGTTTGATTTGTCCCAGGACATCCAAATCTCGTACCTTGAACTAAACAACTCTATCAAATGCCTCTTAATATAATCTCTCTGTCTCTTTTTCTCTTTCTGTGTCTGTCTCTCTTTTTCTCTGTGTATGTGTGTGTCTCTTTCTCTGTGTCTATGTGTGTTTCTCTCTCTCTCCGTCTCTGTCCTGATCCTTCTCGTTTTACTTGCTCAATTTGGTGGAATACACCCTCCAGTAGCCTTCCAAGGAAGGGTATATGGAATAAATCTTTGAGACTACTGCGAAACCAACCACACTAGGAGTTGTATACTGGGAAGTTTTCCCCTTTTGATGCACAAGTGCCCCTCAGCACCTGGTCCGTGTCTGGTGGCAGATGGGGGCCTGACGATCCTGGGACCTAGAGGCTGTGCTTTCATTCACAAGATCTCATTTGGTCTTTAAAATATTTTAATCGACTAACAAAACTGAGGCATGGAATGGTAACAGAGCCAGAACTTCAACTGAAGTGTCAGCTGCCTGGGCCAGGCTTCTGCCTTTCCAAACCCAGCTGCTCCTTACTGGAAAGAGGAATAACAAACAGTAGCAGGCCCCGAGTGCTAAGTGCCAAACGCACGGTCATGGCTTCAGGGTGAGTCTGATTCTACGTGCCCACCTGTGTCTGATACCTGACATCTTCAGCTCTAGGTAGCCATCCTTTGCTAGAAGTACCTTCCAGTCTTATTGAGTGCGCACGTGTGTGTGTGTGTGTGTGTGTGTGTGTGAACAAGACTGATTTATAGTTGCTTCTTGTGATAATTAAAATGCCGTGCCTATCATTTGTATAAACTCGTCACGATTATTTTTATTGCTACAGTATTTGGTTTCAAGCAATGTAAGAATTGCACCTCCCTCCTCCTATTCCTTTTGTGATGCAAAATGCCTCATTACTTAGGAGTTTGCTGCTGATTGTACAGTTTAGCATTTGATCTTTTTGTTAACCACAGTCAGGTGACCACACATAGGGTAATTAGATTAACCTACCCCTCCTCTTCTCTACTGAAACAATATGAAATCCAGTATTCTGTTGGCACATGCCTTCCTTAGATTAATGATCTTGGAGTTGCTGCATGGAAATTTGCATAGCTCCCTACAGCTCTGAGAAATGAAAATGCCCAGCTGTCTAAAAGCTTTAATCAGGAAATGAGCATGAAATGGCATTGTTTTGTCATGGGCTTGGAGTAATTTATTCTTGACAATTGAGTTATCCTGGATGGAAATATATATAAACATTCTTTCAACAACCAGTAAACAGGTGCTTTTTTTGTTGGTAGAAATTCAAGAATTTTTTTGACTTGGGAGTGGCTTTCAAATTGTTGGCCCTCGCACTGGACGCTGCTGAAAGTTTATACTATAGTCATCTTCCTTTTCTCTCCTCTTTTAAATGACAATTTCTAGAGGCTGGCCTTTCAGAGCAAGAGAGCAGTGTTAAGGAGCAAAGGAGCAGGGGCATGGCCACAGGACTGCCTGGGCCAGCCCTCACCAGCCCCTTCTTGCCTGTGTTCTCATCCCCTCCTGGGACTTGCTTTCCCCATCTGTCAACTAGAGATAATAATGGCCCCTACCTCTTAATGTGGTGGTGAGTATTAAATGTGTTTTTCCATGTAAGCCCTTAGAAGAGTATCGTGTTCGTGGTATATTCTTCATCAGTGCAAGCTAATTCTGCATTTTTTTAGAAGACCTAGGGAAAGGAAGACTATATTCCCTTTCTTTTTATATTTAAAAGATCCTAGCGCATTTAATTTTTTTCCCACTAGATTGCTAGTCCTAGAAGCAATTGTGACTGTAAAAATTAACATTGAATTAGACACATGCACTGCTTTCATTTATATTTGGCACATGGTTGAAAGAATAATAGAGCTAGTGATAATGGCTAACATTGATTGAATGTCTGGGAATGAAAGATGAGTGAGGCCTATTCCTTAGCCTTGAGAGATAGACAGAAGGACCCATACTGACAGTACAGGCCAGTGAGGGTGCCGTGGTGGGGTTCCACCAAGGGCTGCAGAAACACAGGCTCTTACTCATCAAAGCTATTAAAAAGACAACAGAAATGGCTGTTGGACCTTGGACATTACTTCCTCTTTTTTTTTTTTCCCCCTCCAAGAGCAAACTTTTTTACCTAGCATGTGATCTCACTGTTCCTGTGTTTAGGGTACTGCTTCATGGAGTAGGTGTGATGTTATAAGAAACACTTTTTAATCTTTCCAGAGACTTTGATGGGGAAAGTACCCATCCCAAAGGGAACTCAATTCGAGATTGTGTAATTAACCTTTTGAAGCATAATTAAGCAACTCCAAACTGTTTAGCTCTTCTTACTTACACTCTGGGCACCAAAGAAAACTGGATTCTACCCACGATAAAACTATAAATGAGATTTAATATTGCCTGTTTATATTCATTTTATTTTTTTATTGTTGTCATACTCTTAGTTATACTTGCATTTCAAGAATCCTGAATTTTATATCATATAATTGAAAAAATAATTGATTATTGGGTCTGGCATGATTTTTCCCCACATCTTAGGTCTCATATCTCCCCTGTTTAATGAAATACATGGACTGGAGAGCTTTCTGTAGAACTTTGTATACGTTAGTGTACACTGTTGTCACTGTGACTGGTAGCATTGAGACCTTTAAAACCAGCAGTGGAAATGATACAGTCAAACTCTTATTAGGGGGCAGTGTTACCTTCTTCCATTTTGGGGAGAAAAAAATAGCAGTCATGGTCTTATGGTTGGAGAAATAGCAAACATATTTCAATTATTCAATTTTTAAATTAAGGAAAATTTTGAATAGCTAACACAGGTACATGGTACCAGTTAAAAGGGACAAAATATATGCCTTCCCTTCCCTTGGCCAGCCTGTTCCACTCCCTGGAGGCAGCCTGAGTTATCAGTTTGTTGTGTGTGGCTTCTTTCTATATTACACACCGAGACATACACACAAATTCACACAAATTCTAACATACATTATTCTTTTTTACCTAGCAATATGTCTTGGCAATTGTCCTTCTTGGTACATACAGACTGGATTCATTCCTGGAGAGAGTTGCATGGCATGGATTTATGGTCATTCATCACCAGTTCTCTACCAACACACATTTATGTTCTTTCAGCCTTTTGCTAATTTAAGCAATGCCATAACGATTAATCTTGTGCATATGCTGTTTTGCGTGTGCAAGTATTTTTGTCGTTTAAATTCCTTGAAGTGGAAACACTGAGTCAAAAGGTGTAGGCATTAAAATTTTTGCTAGATAATTGCCACATTGCTTCCCACAGAGGTTGTATCAATTTATATATCAATTTATACTCATTAGAAAGTATGAGAGGCTCTCTTTCTTTACACCCTTGCCAACATTATCGATCTTTTAAAAATTGTTGCCAGTCTGACAGATAAAAATACCTCATTGTAATGAAATTATGTACATCCCTCTCTAGACTGTCAACTTTTGGAGATTTCATTACTTGCTGTTCCCCATATCTCTCATTCTTTGAGTGAATCCCAACTGTGTGCCAGGCACTGTGCTGCGTGCAGTGAGAACAGATGGTATTTTAGAGAACCAGATTCTAGCTCCAGGACACATGTAAACGTTATTATAATACGATAGGTAAATGCTACAATTCTAGGTAGGAGAAAATAGCCAGAATGATACAGGGTCCTTCTGTGTAGTGAGCACAATACCTTTACACAGGTATCGTTATACAGGAATCTCACTGTAACGTTAATTTCTCTTACGAGTGCGATTAAGCATCTCTTTGTATGTTTGAGTTGCATTTTTTTCCCTGTGAAGTGTCCTTTGTTATTTGTTGTTGGGTTATTGATCTTTTTGCTGGCACTTTGTAGAAGTAGCTCTCTCTATACAATAGGCAACAATTTCCCCAGTTTGCCTTTTGTCTTTGTTGATGGCTTTTTTTTTTTTTTGCTGTGTTGTATTTTTAGTTTTTTTATGATTTATTGGCTCTTTGTTTTGTGGCTTCCAAATTCTGTGTCAGTGTTATGTTGTCTTTCCCACTCCGTGATTGTGAAAACTTTCATATTTTATTCTAGTTTTTTAAAGGTTTAATTTTTTAATGGGTGAATTCATTTGGAATGTCTAATATTCCCAGTCAAATAAAGAAATAAATATTGTTTAAAAAAAAGTGAGGCACTACATGAATTTTCTTACCGTATCGTCTTCTTCCTGCCGCTCTTAAGCTTGACCTGCATCTTGTGAGGTGAGAAGTTGGTGGTGATCCAGCGAATCCCAGTTGTATCTTTATAGGGATGACATAGATCTCCCTGTTGTCACAGCTCTGGGCTGAATTGAAAACACTCCCCCTCCTCTGTAGGTAGTCATCTTGCCCATAACACTCTACTAAATTGGTCATTCATCTGACAGGTAGTAAGTGTCCACACAACTGGTTGCTCTTGAGATCGTTTGATCCAGTGGCAATAATCTAGATGTTTAGCAGGGCGTGGGCAAACATAAAGGCACCAGCTGTTACGCAGGTAATTGCATCGTGCATCAGGAAGCAATGGTATCTCTTTGGGGTACGAAGGTCCATTCTCATCTTTGTCCAGCATCTATCATTTAATGTGCTATTCGCACCATTCATTCCGTCCTGCAGGTCAAGAACTTCTTGCTCTTGTTCTCACGTTCTTGTTATTTTCCTGTTGATGTTATCAGTGATTCTTGGGAGATAATACTGCAAGTATACATATTGCAAATATGCAGCTGAAGATTGATATAGCAACATGACAATAGGTCCTCTTTATCTTTGAGCTGAAAATGTCATTGGTATATTTATGATTATATGTGAAAGCACTTTTCTTAGTGGCAGCATATTTTGTACATATGAGAAAGATGTTGTAGCGTGAGACATCGATGTGGTTTCACTATGTAATTTTTAGGGAAAATTATGACACATTTCAAGCATATAACAAATACCCATGTGCCCACCACCCCGATTTATCAAATCCTCACATTTTGCCATATTTACTGTATATATTTGTTTCCCCTCTTTATAATTCTCTTTAATGAAGTTGGTGCATTTTGTGGTTTGACAGTATGGATATTTTATCACGGTAATCAGATATGCTTTATTAAGAAACAGAATCCTACAGATACAGCTGAAGCTCCCCTTGTACTCTATTGCTTTCGGGGTACTTGCTGCATTTTTCTAGGTGTTCTGAGACAGCCTAGCCTTTTGTGAAGAGAGCCAAATGCTGGGAAAGCACAGTCTCTGCACGCAGGGAACACACTTGTGGGGCGGCTGTTCCACAAACTTGCCTGTTCTGTTGTGTTGGGAGGGAGGGAAGATAGGCACGTGAGGGAGCAATGTGCTATTTCTAGGCTTCTGTATCTATTCAAAACACTGTTGATCAGTAGTTTTGGTATAAGGGTTTGTTTTTACTGATTTCCTTTTCTCTCCTGCCAGGGGTAATTTTGCAAAATGGTTTTCCGTGAACTAGCATGAGGGGCACAGCTGTGATCTCATGGCCACGTCTGGCTCTAAAGGAAGCCTTTCCTCCAGAAAGAAAGAGCAGGATTGAGGGGAGGCTTATGAATGATGACTGTTTTCCCTGCCCGGCTTCCACCCAGAGCCAAGGGGACCCTGCCCAGCCTCACTCAGCTCTTCTAATGCAGAGGGAGGGCCCAGGACCAGCATTGCCGCTGGTCAGGGTGGCGCTGAGCTCCCCCTGGTGTCCGTGGCACCAGCCTGCTCTGTATGTTTGTATTATCGGTGGCAGGAGAGAAGGAAATCGTGCAAGATCTGGGGGAAAGCAGCCGAGGGGGAGAGCAAGGATGCTGGCGTGGATGGAGCAGATCTATCCATTCAGCTGATCGTGTAAATGAGATGAGACACCCCTTGGCTCACCCACCCGATAGGGTGCATCTGGCACATTCTGACCATCCGTCTCCTCGTCGTTGATCCCAGAAAGCTTCCCACCGCCTGAGATGAACTCAAGCACTAGCTTTTCATGTTTTTGACCTCCTAGAACAAAATCCTAGTACATTTCAATGTAAAAGAATCTGTCTTCTTCTGGTTTAAGCATTTATGTTGTTCTTTTAAATTGAAATAGCATGCAGTAAAGGACGGAGGCCTTAGAAGTACAGTTCAGTGGATTTTTTGGTCTGGGTACACCTGTGTAACCATCACCCAGACCAAATTATAGAACATTTTCATATTCCAGGCAGGCTCCCTTATACCTCTCCCATCAGTACCTCCCCAAGGGTAACTGCTATTCCGAAATGTCTCACCAACGATTAGTTTTGCCTGCTGTTGAACTTCACATACATGGAATCATACAGTGTGTAATCTTTTGTGTCTGGCTTCTTTCACCCAATATTGTGACTGTGAAGTTCATCTATGTTACGTGTAGTTCTTTTTCATAGCATATAATGACAGTAAATAATCAGTTTGTATACTACTCTTCAATTCACTATTTGATCCTGAAGACACACCTATGATGGCATATTTGGCGTTAGACTTCTTTCACAGATCACAAAAGGGCTTCTTAGAGGCTTGAAGTATTGCCCCCAACGTCACACACCTAATAAATGACGATGCCAGAAACTAGTTCTGGTTTTCTGACTCACGGCATTGTTCTCTCCATTCATCACAAAGCCTGTGCCTTAACTGTGTTATGGTTGTCAGAAGACGTAAAGGATGAGAGGGAGGGACAGGGCCCCCAAACTGGACTTCTGTTGGTGTTTTAACGTGCAGCATTTTGGAGATCAGTTAGAGACTGACCGATTAACTTAAATGAGTTAACATTCAACCCAGCCACCGTATTGTATGTAATGGATGGGGAGGGAGAGGAAAAAAAGGAAGCCAGCTTGGCTCAGAAGCCAGCTACATCCAGGCAGCGCGGCTTATCAGAAAGCAGACCATCCTGGTTTAGCTCCCAGTTGCATACAAATCATGTGTTCACCCAGTGAGTCTGCTGTTTGCAGGCCACTAAATGTGTCATGGAACATTTTTTCCTGAGTGGCATTATTGGGGCTTTTTGGCCTCTGAATGTGGGCAAGCCATCTTGGGCTCTGTTTGGCATAATGCTTTTGGGAAGCTGGAATGGTGTGATGAGTTCTTCTCTTCCTTCTCTCAGGTGGTCCTTGTGACACAGCTCAGATGTCATTGCAGCATCTATAGCTTATTGATGGCCTCAGTTTTACTGTACATGCTGACTTTTCATTGTTAAGGCATCAGATTTGAGATAAAGAGATGCTGGGGTTCCTTTGCCTCCTAAAGAGGTTTGCCAATACCCTGTCTGTTCTGAATTGTCTTTAAGCAAGTGGCATCCTTCCTGATTTATACATGTGGGCAAATATGTGTGCATTTCCATAAGCCCTCATGGCCCACAATTCTGGCCCATGGTGTGGCCTCTACCACTGGGATAGTAGGACCCAGGTTCTTAAATGAATGGTTAAAAACATGAGCCTGGTGGTCTGAAAGCTGAGATTGAGGACGGGGGGCTAGGAACCACCCAGCCCCAGAGAATCCAGGTCCTGCCACCTGGATCAGAACCTCGGAGAGCTCCAAGTCCGTGGCTGCTGGCAGCTCTGTGCAGGCCGGAGTTGCTCCAGTGCCAAGTCCACCCTCCTCTGCAGGAAGGAGCTCTTTTATGTGGATGGTAAAGGACTTCAAGGATTTGGGCCTCAATAGTCTTGGGCTTATAGGTAAAGCAATATATTCTTTAAGTGTGGAGGGAAGCTGAGGTTCCCACTGGAGCCACAGGTGGAGTGGTTTGGAGCCTCCCTCCTATAGTCATGATACTAGTTCTTGGGAGGTGAGATGTAGAAAGAGAGCTCCCTAGAAGGCTCGGGGTTTGGTCCCGTGGCCAGCTCTGCCCCTTACTAGCTTTGTGGCTTGTGTTTTGTCTTGCATCCTCTTCGACAGGTTCTCACTATTTTTATGTGTAAAAGTATTTGTCTTGCAAAATCAGGTATTTTTTTCCTGACATCATTATTGTGAGAAACAAGTGGAAAAAATATCTGCTAAAGCACTTTAATTTATATAAACCTTTGCCGGTGTAAGGTTGTATCATTGTTAGCATCATCACCTATTTTTAAAGCCTATTGATAGGAGTCCAGGACATCAGAATTCTGCGAATGTAAGGTGTTGTCTAAGAAGTGCACTCTCTCCAACTTGTATTTGCATGATAATTGGTACCATGGGGTCAGCACGCATGTCAGATATTTTTAGCCAGAAGCAAGTACACAGGGACTTGTGACTTGCTGTGCAATTTGGAAAGTTTTCGAATGAAAGAGCTTATGCTGCGGTCTTCTGGAGATCTCGGCAGACATTTGTTTGAGGAGCGTCCCTTGTGGCAATGCGGAGGCTGAACTGGGAGGGGAGAGACTGAAGACAGAGAGACATGATTATAATCCAGGCAGGACTCAGGGGAAGAGTGGTTAAGATATGAGCTCTGAAGCTAGACAGGTCGGGTTCCAATTCTGGCTTCTGCTTGTTTGACCTTGAGCAAATTCCCTTAGCTCTCTGTGTCTTGGTGTGTATATGTGTGAATAGGACTGTTGTTTAGATTAAAAGTTGCAATCCAGGTGATGCTTTTAGAGCATGGTTTGGCACATGGCAAGCACTCTAATGTTAGCTGCTATTCATGTGAGATTTTTCCCATTTTTTATTGCGATAATACATATAGCATAAAATTCGCCATTTTAACTATTTTAAGTGTATAATCAGTGGCATTGATTACGTTCACAATGTTACGCAACCATCACCACTGTCTATTTCCAAAACTTTTTCATCACCCCAAACAGAAGCCCTGTAACCGTTAAACAATAGCTCCCATTCCCCCTCTCCCACTCCAGGGAACCTGCAATCTACTTTCTGTCTTTATGAATTTGCCTAGTCTAGATATTTTGTATAAGTGAAATCATACAATATTTGTCCTTCTGTGCCTGGCTTATTTCATTTAGCATAGTGTTTTCTAGGTTCATCCATGTTGTAGTATATATCAGAACCGTATTACTTTTTGAGGCTGAATAATATTCCATTGTATGGCATTACCACATCTTGTTCATTCATTCATCTGTTGATAGACACTTAGGTTATTTCTACCTTTTGGCTATTAGATATAATGTGGCAGTAAACATTGGCATACAAGTTTGCCTTTGGGGCAAAACTTTCCGTTCTGTTTGGGTCCCTGCTTTCAGTTCTTTTGAGTATATACCTAGAAGTGGAATCGATAGGTCATATGGTAATTCTGTGTGTAACTTTTTGAAGAACTGCCAGAAACTGTTTTCCCAAGCAACTGTACCGTTTTATAATACATTCCCACCAGAAGTGTATGGGGGTTCCAATTTCTCCACATCGTTACCAACACTTGTTATTATCCGTCTTTTTGATTATAGCCGTCCTATTGAGTGTGATGGTATTTCACTGTGGTTTTGATTTGCATTTCCCTAATGACTAATGATGAACATCTTGTCATATGCTTATTGGCCACTTGTGTGTTTTCTTTGGGGAAATGTCTATTCAAGTCCTTTGCTTGATATTTGTTTTTTCCCCTTTATTTATGTTTTTGAGGTAATACAGGAGGAATGGAAAGAAACACAGAGATTGAGGAAGTAGATACAGCCAGACTGGGTGACTGGTTAGATAGGGGGGGTTAATGCTGAGTTTTCCAGCCTGGGTAAGTGGGTGAATGATGGAGTGTCAAACAAGACAGGGCCCCCTCCCCTGGGAGAAGGGGCAGGTTGGAGGAAAGGTGTTGGCTTTGGATGGGGTTACATTGAGCCTGGGTGTTGTCCTGGTGGGGAGCTTGCCAAGTTCACTGCCATGTCCATGTGCCTGATTGGTTTTTCTGAAGAAAAAAAAAAAAACGCAGGGCATATTTTGAGTTTTGTCTTCTCCCTGAAGCAACTTAAGAAATTTGCTCATCATTTGCCTCCTCTATCTGGCAAATGTGAACAATCAGTGGGGGAAAGATGGCATCTAGGATTTGTGGGCCTCTCTCCTGTGCTGGTTTCTCAGGCTTTAAGCACCTGTTCTTGATCAGCCCAGTCCTTTCCAGCCAGCTGCTCATGGTGTGCTGCTCTGAAGCATTTGCGGGGAGAAGGGTGAGCATTCTTGAGAACCATGACTTCCGAGCCAGGGGTGGGGAACCTGCAGCCTTGGGGCCACATGTGGCCTTCTGGATCCTCAAGTTCGGCTTTTTGGGGATCTGGAGAGCCACATGTGGCCTTGAGCCCGCAGGTTGTGACCACCCCAGCCTCGTGTTTGCTCTAGTTCCCTCACCCTTCCCCAGCTATGTGCCATTAGCAGTTAGTGCTGAGCAAACACTTGCCATGTCGCCCCCACCCCACCGACTTGCTCTGAATTCCTCCTCGGCAAAATTGGACGTTGTGCTACTGCATCACGTTGTGTCTAGGTTGGGAGTTTGTGTGTGCAGTCATATCTACACTGTGATGCAAAGTGAGGTTTGAGCAACTGTTCTTCCCCCAAAGAAGCAACCAGTGGGGAACTTAGCCTACTTGGTGGCTTATTGTCTTTACTTCTAGAGCCATAGCAGGCTGGCAGCCATCACCAAGAAAGGATTCTGTCATGTGGCTCAGGGAGGGAATGTTTGCAGATTGTGCCCTAATGCCATCTGCCTATGAGGCTGCAGGAGTACCCTGGTGACTGCTGTTCTAGCAGGTGCTGGGGCTGCTGAGGTGGATGTCTGTGTACACACACGTGCACATGTAGCTTTGTGTGGTGTGCAGAGGTACTGGTGTTGGCCTGGGGCTGAGCTTTGCCTAGTTAGGCCTCTGGGCCTCCAGCTGAAATTCTCAACCCAGCAAAGCGCCAGCCCCGGTTGCTGGGTTTCCGGTGGGGCCCTGGTGAGAGAGGAAGAGAGGGTGAGGCTGCTGTCAACAGAGCCAGCAATTGGGGAATTGGATATGGTAACACACACTCGGGTGTGCAGGAAGCTGTGGGGCAGTAGCGATGTTTTGACATGCTTTTGTTGTTTTCTTTCTACCTCTGCACCCTGCCTGGGCCTAATCGTGTCCCCTATCTCATTTAGCGTCTTCCTGCTCGTTCCATAGAGGGAGCTCACCCCCCCTTTCTTGCCTGTGCTACTTCTCAAGAACACATCCCGCATCCTTGAGTCCTTCCTGCCATTCAGCCCTGCTTTGGGTCAGCCCCTAAGCTTCGCTGTTGCCCCAGTTAGCATGAACATGGGTTCAGACAAGCCTGGAAAACCCTTGCTCCTTTGGGAAGAATTCCTGTGTACAGACCTGCACTTTATGTGTCATCATTTTGGACTCTTGATGCCTTTGAAAAGAATTATGTAAATTATTAAAGTAATTTGAAATAATTATATCAGCCATCAGGTTTTTTTAAAATCCAGATCTTAGTAGAGTTTTGACAAGAATTTGCCTAGAGCGAGGGTCAGTGAACCTTTTCTGTAAAGGGCCGGATATTTTAGGCTTTGATCTCTGTTGCAGCTACTCAGCTCTGCTGTTATAGCATCAAAGCAGCTCTATAAGCTAGTTAAACGCATGAACATGGTTGTGTTCTAATGAAACTTTCTTTACAAAGCTGGCTGGTGGGCTGTAGTTTGCTGACCCCTGGTCTAGACCCCTGGCCTAGTCTGTCATCTTTGTTTTTTTTTCTTTATCAAGAGTTGAAAAGCCAGAGGAACTTGATGACTGTAAATGAATATAAATCGTCTTCTTTTGGGGTTTAATATAATTGTGAGCACAATAGTGAGTTGGGCATATACTTCCCTAAATCCCTGTTGTGAAGAATAGAAATCAGAAGGCTTTTTAAGGGGTGAGTCTGTTTGGCTAAAGCTTGTCATTGTTCAAAAAGGAAAACAGGCTGTCACTTAGAGCTGTGTGGTGGCTTTTATGTATCACTCATTCTCTTTATAGTCACATGGAATGGCCATAGGCACATAAGGTCACCTCACCGTACTGGGCCTTATTTGATTTTATGGAACCAGGTGCTTCTCTAATAAATAAAGGGAAAAAAAACTACTGAACTAGAGAAAATGCTGTTTTTAAAACATTACGTTATGCTCAGTTGGCATCACTGTAGTTCATTTTCAGAAAGATGAACCTTAATATAGTCAAAGAGCCATTCTAAAATTTCTAACTACAATCTTGTTTTCCTTTTATCTGTCCTTGCAGGAAATAAAGAAAGAGATGAAGAAAGATCCTCTCTCCAACAAAGCTCCAGAAAAGCCTATGCACGAAGTGTCCAGTGGAAACTCTTTGCTGTCTTCTGAAACGATTTTAAGAACCAATAAGAGAGGTATGGAAAGGGAGAGAGTCACCCTCCCCGCATACAAACAAAAACTGGAAACTTCTAGGTGAACTGCGTCAAATTTTACATTGCTGAAAAATTGAATGGAGTTTGCCCTTTTGGTTTTTGGTATGAATTTTGTATACACACACACACACACACACACACACACACATATACACAGAGCAAGTAACTATAATAAAGGAACTAATAAAACATTTTTTTTGACAACAGGAAAGTGGACTAAATTTGTGAATGATTTTTCTAGGGCTTTAGCTTTCATTTTCAATCATTTTTATGGACGAAAGGTGAATTTAGAGAATGCTATGGTGCAGGCCTGAGCTGTGTGTGTCTGACCACACTGTCCTTTTAATTTAAGGCAAACTTTACCGGGGTCATCTTTCTCTCTCTAACTGCTAGGCTCCCTAACACAGACCCTGCCTCTCTGGGTCTATGAGGTAGAATGTGCGAATATACAGCCAGTACATCCGTCTGACAGGAGACCTTTAATAATCTTGTTTTCCCTCTTTCGAGACCTCAAGGCGGATTTCCAGGTATCAGCTTGTTGGGGTGTTTTCTCCCGCTCCCCCTTGGTGATGACAATTGCTGTTTGAAATGATGTAGGAGAGAATATAAGGCTGCAGAGATGACCCTACTTAATTTTATACTGTGGGAAATACTAGGTTCCCTCAGTGTTTCCTGACTCCAAGCCAGGGCACATGCCAAGTGCACTTATTACTTCCTCAAAGAGAAATAGAGAGGTGTTCCAAAGCAGGGGCAGGAACTGTGTTCGCAGTGGGTTCCGTTAACAAGAAAAGAGAAGGCAAGTTTACATAAGCATGGGAAAGAAGGACAGCTCATCTTTCATAAAATTTAGACAGCATAAGAATTTGTCCAGTAAACTGCCCATTGATCATAGCGCCCAATCCATTAGGCTTTGTGTCTCTCTTCCTTCCTGCCTCTTCCTCTGCCGCCTGCAGCTGCCCTGGGTTACATGTCCTTTTTTGAATTATTCAGATGAAATATTGGCTGGAGGCCCACGTTGGTTAGCAGCTATAGGATTTTCTTTCTTTTCATATATATTTTTAAAATCCCATCCTACCAAAGCAGGGGATTTCCCATTTTAAGAATTGAGCATATTTTGCTGTAAAACTGCAGCCTTCCCAAAATATGCCTCCTGCTTTCTTGCAAATAAGCTCCCAAACTCCTGAGACCTGCACTCATTGGATTTGGAGGGCTGGAGTTCGGTGCATCTTTCTGCATTTGCAAGCCACCCTGGCTGGCCCGAGCCGTCGGGTCAGCGGACTCAGCAGTTGCACCCACGTTGACCAGCGACAAAGGCCTCTCCTGCCAGCCCTGTTTTTGTAAAGTCAAGAAGTGATTTAAGGTAATTAACGAATTTAACAAGAGAAGGAATTAATTAAGGTAAGGAATTAAGGTAATTATCTGGATGAGTTCAATAAAATTACCTGAGAAACTTTAAATCAACGAAGGAATAGAACTTTTCAGATAATTGTCTCTTTACAACTGAAAATCTGGCCTTTGAGTTCCCCTGTGGAATTTTTCATTCACCAAAAAATGGAATGAGAAGGGGGCTGCTGACTGACTGACATTCCTTTTTTAAGCTTTCTGCCTTAGGCCGGCAGCCTGGTTATGACCAACCTTTTTCTCTTAGGCATTTTATACACTGGATCTGCCGGTGGCGGTGAGAGCCGCGTACATGGAGGCTTTCTGTAAATATGAACCACATAACAAACCATCTTCATTCTGTCCCAGGCTTCACCCTGACCCCCTGGGTCACCTGAGCCGAACATAAATTTCCAGCTGAAGGGAAGCATTGTGTACCAGGACCAGTGCTGCCTTGGGCCCTCCCCCACCCATCAAGACTAACAGTATTCTACTACTCCTTATAATAAACAGCGGGGGTAGATTGATTGGCCTTGTCAGGCCAGATAAATAGTTCATTGTACTGAGCTCAAAAGCTACATTTTTTTCCCACCCAAAATCAATGAAAAAACACTTTTTTTCCCTTAAAACAAGGATCAGAGGCTAAATCTGTGGGATGATTCTAGTTACTTGTAAACACTTCCATCCAATGAATTTTTAAAGTTTTATGAGTTATTGTAAATGATTGAAGTCGAAGTCTTCCCCCTCCCCTTTGTTTCTGTCAAGCTTTGTCCCTAGCAACCTTTCAGATGCCTTGGTCTGTTACCGTTGCTATGGCTGGTAGGGAAGGAAGTTGCTTTCAGGGTTTATTAACAGCTTGCTTTGATTCGCTAACATGGGATCCATCTTAGAGTATATGAGTCTACCTTGTGATTCAGCCTTGGACCCTGTGAGAATTTACTAGAATTAACACAAGTTCTTTCCCTTCGGCTTTATCAAAGATGAGGTGACTATTTTCTTCATATGGGCCTTACCATTTGATATGTGCTTGGAATTGGTTTAATAAAGTTTGAATTCTATTTCTATTGTGGGTCTGAAACTGAACCACTTTTCACTGGGTCCTGAACTTGAGATAGGCTTAGCTGAAGAAGTTTGCCCACTTGTGGCCCGCTGTTTTTGCACCTCGTGACGTGCCTGACTTTTCAGCAGTTGCAAACAGGTTGCAGTATCTCACAGTCTGGGATGAGCTCGCCCTCCCTAGGCACTTGCATAAGGTCAGAAGATACCTTGGGTTTGAAGGAAGCTATTCATAGCCTTGAGAAAAGGCCAGGACTGTGGAAACATTAGTTTGGGGACTGATTAGTTTCAGTTTTCAGCTTTAACCTTTGTAAATTTCTACAGAGTTGATTTAGGGAGGTAGTGGAATGACTCCTTGGGCTTTTCATTTGAGAAGACGACGTGACTGAAACTGAGAGAGAAAGTAGAGCCTCCCAGCTGGCTTGGCAGCCATCTGCTATACATCCCGGGCATTGGAACCTTAGGGGCAATCATGCCTTCTCCCATCTCTGGCCATTTCTCTGGTCTTTACCTGAGTCCCAGTGAAAGAACTTCCTGTTTGAAACAAGCCTTTTCTGAGGAATAAGAAGTCATTTTTCATTTAAACTAACAGCATAAATGTATATCCTAAAGTTATCACAGACTCCAGCAGGTTGACAAATTGCAGCCAGAAAATGTGAAAACTTTCCTTGGAGGCAAATGTCATTCTTATGAACCAGACAGAAAAGAGTTGTCTGTTTTCTTCTGAGACCGATTTATTCTTTTGTTTCTTCTCTCACTAAATCCATATAAGAGAATGATGGGCCCTCCTAAATTGGAACATTGATATGTAGAGAAGTTTTTTAGGAAAGCATTCAAATGTCAAATTTAGAAGCAAAATTGAATAAAATGTTAGTTTTAACAGTTAATAGCAAATACTCTAAATGTTCTTGAAAATAAACAGTGGACTTTGTCCATTTGAATATAGACTGTTTTCTACTTGAATTAAAAATGAATTAAAAATCATCTGATTTCGTCCTCAGAGGGATTTCCCAACTAATTTTATCCATGTGATTGGTTAAGTATCCAGGCTGTAATTAATACTCTGCTGGCCTGTGTGAGGACCAGGTTCTATTTCAAGGCTCTAGTTTACACAGTTAGCAGACCACGTGGGGAAGAGGCGTCTCTGCCTCTCTCTGAACTCCTGCTGCCTGTAATTTTGGGCATTGTTCCTTCCTCGCTTTTTGGTGAACACCAATGAGTGTTCAATAGCACATGATTACTCCATACCTACTATGTGCCTGGCCCTGTGCTTGGTGCTGGGGCAGATATCGAGACTAGAAAATCACCAGCCAGTCCTGCCTGCAAGCAGCTTCAGGCTGTCCCTTGGGAAATGTGAAAGTGCTGCACGTTTTTGATATCTTTTTGATGGCAAGGTGGGGGTATGTCTCTTATTTACTTCTGTCATTCTGAATGTGAAGCCACTCCGTGGGTTTCTGGTTGGCTTTATATGTCCTTGTTTCTATTTCCAGTTTATCATGAATTCAGTGTTTGGTAAGTCTCTATTGTATTTTGCAAATTTATTATTCTTTGCTATTATTATTATTATTATTGTTATGCTCTCCCGATATAAAATGTATTTTATAATCATCTTTTTAAGTCGCTCTGCTACTTTGGCATCTGCCTTTCCAAAGATAAACTGCTTTTACCATCTTTATTTAAGGTTTGTTATTCATTTGCATTTTACTGCCCCTTCCAGAGATTAGTGCTAAAAGATCCGATGGTTTAAAAGATGTTATTTGTAACAGGTCTAGCTCTGATGCTATGAGGTGAGATCGTCCGTCCCACATGAGATTTAAGTTATGATGGCGGGGGTTGCTCTCTGAATTGGTATGTGGGTATGACTTTGTAGAACATTCCTCCGTGGGCTCATTTCTGATGTGTTTAATCCTTCAGACAGGTTTGATTCAAAAATTTTCCTTAACAGAAGGACCAACAGCTGCTCTGCCTCTGGTGACACACTGTTGCTTTAAAAGTTAGTGCAGAAGTTCTTCAGAATTCATTTTGTGTGTGGATGGGTGCTACATACATGCCTTTCCACATTAACATGGGCCTTATGTTTGCCACACGGAAGGGCTCTCCATTTTGGTCTGCTGCCTGTAGCTGTCAGAAGAATTTTACTTAATATCTATCTTTCTTCCCCTCATAGTGTCAGCACTAGTCATTCCAATCCCTGAACAGATCTGACCAAGTGACCTTCCTTCCCTATCCTCTTCCCTTGAAGGGGATTTGAAGGGGATATTTTTTTTTCAGGTGGGTGGGCTTTTATTTCTTTAGCATTTACTTGGCTGTCCAGAATAGTATTCCTGAGGTATCTGTTGGACTGGTTTGTGAGAATCTGGGTGAAGACGTGAGTGTGTGCACATATGTGCAAACACATGTGCTGGCATGGAACGCATGTCATGGCTCCAAGGCAGTGGCATTGGATCTTGATAGGCTGTGGGCTCTATGTTGGAAATAAAACTGTAAGCAAAGGATGGAAAAAAGTATGTCCTTAATAAAGCAAATGCCAACTGCTTTGGTTTTCCAGTGGTTTCTGGTTTAAGGTAGTTGTGAGATCTGGCGGTTTGTTTGTGGAGATGAGACTTTTTTTTTCCAAATTTCTTATTGGAGAAACAAAGGCGAATTCTCCCAGGTGAACTAGGAAGCTGAAAAAGTAGCATTTTGAGTCAGGCTTTTATTCCAGTTTCCAGATCACCTGTTGGCTTAACCTAAGGAGCTAGCTCTTATGGACTGACAGAAGAGTAAGAGTTAACAGAAGAAGGCATTTCTGTTGTGTGGAAGCTCTTGGCTGTCACTTGAGCTGGCCTTTCCTGGGGGAAATGAAAATAAAGCTGGCAAGCTGGCAGTGAACGGGGATATGATATATAGTCATTCAATAATTATACGTCTGTTTGAGTGTGTCTGCATATGCATCCACAGTCTTATTTTCCAGTAGGCCTTCATTTTCAGAAGCTTGAGAGTAAAGAGCCTTTAAAGAGGTCTTTTAAACTAACTGATCCCTGGCTGTGTTTCTGACAAGTCTTATTGGGAGTCCATGTTAGCACCAGTGATTGACGTTAGAGTGTTGTCCTTGTTCATGTTCTTATCTGAGCAGTTCTGCCTGTTGAGCCTAGGGGTGGGGGTGGTGAAACGGGTGGAAAGAAGAAGCTACGTGGAGGGGTGTTGCAATCGTACATTCTCTGTGCTTTTTTTTTAATGTGTGAGTCATTGACAAAACTGGTTTTTAGAAGTTTTCTTCTATTATATTTCTCTCCTTTCTATTTCTGTGTCATGGTTTCAAGGCATTAACACTAGAGTAATGAGCGTTCCCTGGGATAGTGGTGGATTTAGGTTCCGACCCCATTTCTGCTGGGTTTCCACCTACGTCCCAGATGATCTGTGAATTGGGTTTGTGGTGGTGGCTCCACCTGGTGGCTTTCCTAGGAATCTCCTCCTCCTGCCCACCTCTTTTTTGTGGATTTTTTTTAAATTTCAGAATATTAAGGAGGTACAAATGTTTTTGTTACATGGATAGCTTTCATAATGCTTAAGTCAGGGCTACTAGTGTGCCCATCACCCAAATGGTGTTCATTGTACCTGTTAGGTAGGTTTTTACCCCTCCCCTTCTCCTCCCTCCCCCTTTCTTGGTATATATATGTACACCATGGAGTACTATTCAGCCACAAAAAGAAATGAATTAATGTCCTTTGCAGCAATTTGGATGGAACTGGAGACCATTATCCTAAGTGAAGTATCTCAAGAATGGAAAAACAAACACCACCCCCTTTTGTTTCTCCTTGGGAGAAGACCCTTATTTGAGGATGCCTTTGGTTCCTCTGACCCAGGGTTCACAATTCGTGCAATTCCATCTGAGACCCATGGTTTCTTCCATTATACACTCTTTAGCCCCTTTCCTTTCTAGTCTAAGATTTGCTCATTAAAGTCATAGAACCTGTTTCCTGATCCTTGTTTTGTCTGTGATACCCCCACTGACCAGGATTATTACTGATAAGCATTAGAAAAATGACTCCTGTAGGCATGACTCTAGGTTTAGATATTAATTTGGACACAATAAAGAATCACACTAAAATCCCTATAGGTAAACCAGCGTCTCCTCCTTAATAGTTCCAAGTAGTCTTAACTACATCTTCACTTCTTGTTGAACCCCTTTTTCCTCAAAGGAGCAATATTTTATTATGGATGTTGTTTTCAATTGCCAGCAGGTGGTAAAAGTAAAAAGCCAACTGACTTTGTTGGCTTCATTATTGTTTTTAAATTCTCTACAGGCAGCCCCTTCTTGCCGGGGTGTGGACTGCCCCCACTTGGTTTGCCACTAGGCATAAGTGTTTTCTGATAAATAAAAATGTCTTTTCTGTAATCTCACTTACCAGTTTTTATTAGTTGATAATATTGCAGATGTGCCTTATTTTAGCTACATTGTGGGTTAGTCTGGGAACTTAATCACCATTTATAACTTTGTTTCTAAGGGAAAAATGCATTCAGGGCTCCAAATGCTCTGCGTAGAGCATAATGCACGTGTAAGTCTGACTTCTTTGTTTTTTATATTGCTGGCATGAATTCTTAATTACCTTTTAAAAGTCAGAGAGTCTATGTAATCAGGGATAACTGAAGTTTGCTCATGTTGCAGAGGACTTAACAATTCAGAACAGAATGCTGGAACTGTACAAGCTCCATGCGGTGTACCAGGCTCTGAGGATAGCCCTCGGTTCAATCACATTGCATCATTGTATATGCAGTGCTTATTTCCATGAGGCCTGGGTTCAACCTCAGTGCGCCCAAGTTTGTCTATATGAGGCATGTTGTCAAAAGAGGTGTTATTGTATGTTTCCATCTACTGGAGAGGAGACCGTGCAACAAATGTGACATGCTCAGATAGAAACCAGGCCAGTGTTTCCCAATGCGTGTTGTGTGGAATCATAGCCCTGCAAAACATTCCACAAAAGAGAGATGGGGAGAGAGACACGCACAAAGAGGGAGAGAAAATTGCCTTTCTGGTCAAATTTCAGCTACGGCTGCAGCACTAACACCTTCTTAGAAATTGACAAGCACGTTAGCGTATTGCAGGCTCCCGGGTGCCCTATGGTAAGAAGACCTGCTTATCTTTGATCACGGGACCACATTTTACTGAGTACTAGTTAGGACTCTACTTTGGAATGTGTTTGGCTTTGAGATGCAGGACTGGACCAGGAATTCTCTAAGCATCTTTAAGATAATCTGCAGATTCTACCTCTTGCATGGGGGATGTTAAAGTGAGTAAGTGGAGATAGTGGGCACTGAGAGAAATGACTGATGAGGCTTCTCAAGCCTGTGGCCATGAAAACATGAGTTAGACGATGCAAGGAGAACATTCCCTGAATCTGAAACTTGAAAGCCAGTCCTTTTGGTAGTTTATAAAGTGACAGGCTGAAAGGGAATTTTCTCTCTGATTATTTCTTGGGTCCTTGTATCTAAGAGTGTCTCCCTGGGCCAGGCTTCAGCATGAGAAGTGGGCTGAGGGGGCCTGGCGCAGTGACCAGTGAGGCCAGGTTGTTCAGGTCTACCTGGAACTTGGATCAGGATTGAACCTGTGATTCCAGGGGCGGTTTTTATAATGATGACAGGCCCCACACAGTCAAAATAGTTCCTTTGCCTTCTCTACCTGTTTTGATTGGAAGACAGGAAGTCTTAGCTTTTCTTGGTACCACTAAAACCCTGAACGTGTATAAAGAAGAGCTTGGTTCAGTCTCTCTCCCTACTAGTGCAAGAGGCTGCCATTTGAGTTCAGGTAATAAATCCACACATGAGGACATGAGGAAAAACTGCGTAGCTTGCCTTTTTAGAGTTCTGGAATCACATAATTACCGAAGTGGCTGAGGCTCCCTGATGCAGGGAGCCACTTACTGACATGCCAGGCAAGAGGACATGGACCCTCTGCCTGGGGCACCCGAAAGGACACCCCTTGGCTCTGGAGGACTGATCTTTGCTAAACCCCACATGAGAGTCTCCTTTCCAAAGAGAGATTTTTCTGGGTAGTGAGCTGGCAGATTAATGAAAGGTAATTAATTAGAGGTAGATGATATTTAAGTGCTGATTGTGTTCGTCGCATTGTATGGGGACAGCCGCTGTAGTCAGTTGCGGTAAGCTCTGGAAAAGGGGCATTTTCTTCTAATTATATCTATTGATCTGTCATCACAGCCTGGTCCCCCTGTTGCCATGTGCAGCCTCAGCTTAGTCTTTGGTCTCTTGGCTTTGGGGGCTTGTGAAGCCTTGAGACTTGTTGTGTCCAAACAATGAGGATATTTCATGGTCCACCTCCCTCGCCCATGGTCAGGCTGACAGTGGGCCCAGCTGCAGTGCCAGGTGGGCTGCCCTCATTGTTCCCCCCAGGAAGGGAGAGAGACAACAGCGAGAAACTTCCCCTGCATGTGCCTGCATGAGAAAGAGCATTTGAGGAGGACTAGACTGCTTGTTCCGTTTGTGTTTCTCTGGAGACCTGAATAGGCTCCGTGGCAGCAGGGCCTTGTTGCAGGGAGAATGGCTGTTGGGAGACCCCAGACCCACTCCCGTGGCACTTCCACAGCTTCTATGACATTTCGGACAAGTTGCAAACTCACTCTGTGTTTTCCAGTTCCCTGTCTGTAAAACAAGGAGACTACTCTCTTCATTCCCTCAGGGCAATTGTGAGGATAAAGAAAAGATTTTGAGATAGGGAGGCAGAAGAGTGAAGTCGGGTGGGGAGTCACTCACTGAATACAGTAGTAGTTGTTATTAAAAATGGGAAACTGCCAGTGAGACCCCAGAGCATTGGGAAGAAGTTAGAGATTTGTAGAAAATAAGAAATTGTTTTCACGAAGCAACCAGTGATCAGATGCACAGGGAACATTCTTCTGGATGGACCATATGCTAGGCCATAGAAGAAGTCTCAATAGATATGAAAGGATTACTATCATAAGAAGTATGTTCTCCAGCCACAGTGGAATTAAATTAGAAATTGTCAACAGAAGGAAGTTGGAGAAATTTACAAATATGTAGAAATTAAACAACACGCTCCTAAATAACGAACGGGTCAAAGAAGAATTCACAAGGGAAATTATAAAATACTTTGAAATGAATGAAAATGAAAACATGACACAAAAATGTACGGCATGTAGCTAAAAGCAGTGCTTTGAGTGAAATTCACAGCTGCAAATGCCTATATTCAAAAAGAAGACACATCTCAAATTAGTAGCCTAACTCTCTACCTTAAGAAACTAGAAAAGAAGAACAAACTAAACCTAAAGTAGGCAGGAAAAAAGGAAATAATAAAGATTACAGTGGAAATAAGTGAAATAGAGAATAGAAAAACAATGTAGAAAATCAATGAAACAGAAAGTCCTTTGAAATAGTCAACAAGTTGATAAACTTTAGCTACACTAATCAAGAAAAATGGAAAGAAGATTTAAATTACTATATGAGGAATTAAAGAGTGAATATCACTACCAATCTTAAGAGAAATTAAAGGGATTATAAGGGTGTACTATGGACAACTCATACACTGCTGGTGGGCATGAAAAGCAGTACAGCCACTTTGGAAAAGTCTGGCAGTTCCTCAAACTGTTAAATACAGAGTTACCATGTGACTTAGCACTCCACACCCAAGAAAAATGAAAACATATATGTCTACACATAAATTGTGCACCAGTGTTCAAAGTAACATTATTCATAATAGCCAAAAAGAGGAAACAACCCAAATGCCCTTCATTTGATGAATGGCTGAACAAAAATGTGGTATGTCCACACAATGGAACATTATTGGGCCATAAAAAGGAATGAAGGACTGACACACACTACAACGTGGATGTGCCTTGAAAACATTACACTAAGTGAAAGAAGCCAGACACAAGAGACCACATATTGTATGATCTCGTTTACATGAATGCCAGAATAAGCAAAGCCCTAGAGATAGAAAGTAGATTTGTGTTTTCCCAGAGCTGGGGTTGGGAGTGGATAATAACTGCTGATGGGCATTGAGGTTTCTTTTTGGGGTGGTGGACGTGTTCTAAAATTAGACTGCTGTGATGGTTGTACAACTCTGTATATACATAAAAGTCATTTATTTAATTAAGGGGTGAAATTTATGGTATGTACATTATATCTCAATAAAGCTGTTAAAAAAAAAACCCACACCAGTTGGTATTAAAATGCTGCACCTGTCTGTCTGCCTCTTTCTCTTTTACATTCCTTACCAATACCCACCTCCCCCACCAGGTGAGGGACAGGATGTGTCATTCCATTTATTCAAGTCTTAAAAATTATATATTTCTCCGTGAAGCTTTATATTTTTCTTTATTCAATCAGTTGCCTAGGAGATAGTGAACCCAAGAGATCAAAATGACACTGTTTTGCGAGGGGTGACCTAAATATTAGATAATCAATTTGAAAAGGGTAGAGAACTGACTGTAGCATCCCATTGTTCATTTCTCGAGGAAAAAATGAGATTCCTTGTAAATCAAAAGCCAAACCTCTTATATTCTAAATTCCGCACCTCACAGAGAGAGCCTCTGCTGGAAAGGAAAGAATCCACTTATGTTTCCAGTTTTTCTTGCCGTTGTCAGTAATTCTGCTTTGGCTATTTTTGCTCATAAATCTTTATCCTCAGCTCTAATGATTTCTTTAGGAAAGATTCTTAGATGTGGAATTATTGGACAAAAGCATGTGTATTGGACAAAAGCATGGGACTTTGATTCATTATTATTAAATTGATTTCCTGAAGGGTCGCACCCATCTGTACCACCACAAGAAGTGGCGAGACTGCTTCTTAGTGTTTTAAGCTTGAATTGCTCTGATTAATAGAGTGCTCCAACAGTTTTTCTCCTGCCATTTGTTAGTCATCTTTGCTCCTTATATTGGGATCTTTATATTTTTCTTACTGGTTAGTGTACTAATCCTTTATCAGTCGAAGCAAATTTTGCTTCCCAGTTTGTTCGCTTTTCACTTTGTTTCTAATTGGTTTTGATGTGCAGAAATAGTACATTTTAATGTACATTAGTAAGTCGATGCTTTGTTGTGTGATTTCTCTGAATAAATTCTCACCTAATTTTTCTTGTCTTTTATATACTGGCTTCACTTTTTACTTCAAATTTTTAATCTATATGGAATTTCAATGTCTAGTATGAGGTTAGTATGCAATTGATTTTTATTTTGAAATAGCCACTTTTTCAGAACCATTTATTAAATAATCCAGGGAATTTGTGATACCTCATTTATCATGTAATATTATGTATTACATAATATATAATACATAATATATTAGGATTATTTTGTGAACTTTGAATTCTGTACCGTTAATTTGTCTTACCATTTTTGCATCAGTGCAGTTAAGTATTGTGGCTTTATAATACATTTTAATATAGAGTATGGCAAGACTTTGTCCTCCCTATCACTCTTAATTTGTCATCAGGTTTTAAAAAAAATCCCATTTTTTGATTTGAGTTTCATTAAAATTATAAGTCAATATTGAAACAATTGGCATTTTTTCTAACATTTTTGTTTGAAAGTATTGTATTGTCATATAAGCCATCTTCATGCACCGTGTATGAATGAAAATCTTTTCTCCCCATCACTCCTCCCTAAACATCATAGTAGACTAATTCTTGCAAATTGAAACATATATCCTCTCTTGAATTCTAAACAGCTAATTCTAGTCATCCAGTGACCCGGGATGTCACTCTAGTCAAGTGTGTCACAGTTTTATCTGTGCAATCTTGCTTGCTTATAATGTTATTCCTAGATAGATAGTGGTTATTGTTGGCTTTTGTAAGTAGGATCTTTTTCCTCTCATATTTTTTTCTATTGCTGATACATAGAAGAATTTAACTTTTGAATGTTTCTGTTATAATAGCCCTTTATGGAACACTCTAGTTAATTATAAATGTTCCCCTTTGATATGAAGAAAATTGTTGGTACTTACCAGTCACTAGCTTTCAGAAAATGGATGAGTGGAAATTATAAAATGCTGTATTTGAACCAAGAACATTTTAGAAACAAAAATTTCTTAACTTGTATAGAACTTTACAAGTGTGTATGTATATGTGTATATACATGTGTGTATATATGCACACATATATGTGTGTGTTAAGGAATTTTGTATATATATGCATGTATACAGTAGTTAATATTGTATTATATATTTCTAAATAACTAGAAGAGAGATTTTTGAATGTTTGCACTACAAAGAAATGACAAATCCTTGAGGTGATGGATAAACTATTAATAAATACCCTGATTTGATCATAACATCACACCATAGCCCATAAATATGTATAATTATTATGTGTCGATTAAAGATAAAACTAAAAAATGGACATATATGAACCTTAAAAAACCCAAAAGCTCATTTTCATTAGTTCATATTATGAAAACAACTTTTTGTTTTGTTTTTCAAATATAAAATTATATTAAATTTAAAAAGCCCTAGTGAATGGCTGATCTTACATGACTATTTATGGATACTTGTTGTTAATGCATTTGTATTCTTTGAGTTTTGTACGTGTTTAGGTTTTGATTTTCTTTACTAGATTATAAGCTCCGTGAAGGAAGAAGCCATGTCTTAGCCATCTTGCAGCTAACTTTAATTGTTGAGTGGAAGTATGTACTTGTACGTATGTACCCTAACCCATCTTTAAAGCAAGTTACCAAGAGGAAAACTACCAGGGGGAGAACTAGCTTATTAAGTTGTATTTTTAAGGAGAAGTTGTTGAAATTCTATGATTCAGAGAAGTTGTCTTTGGTTACTGAATGCTGAGAGAGGAGATTTATTAAGCATCTGTTTTTCAAAGTGGATCATGAGAATAAGTACTGAACCTAGCTTTTGGCCAGAAAATGGGCAGTTAGTAGAGAGTGAGAAGGCAAAATACAGTTTCAAAGGAGGAAATTTGAACTAGATCTTATGTGAACTAGGTCTTAAGTAACGAGATTGAAGGTGGAGTTAAATTAGGAGGGTAGCTCTGTGCTGGAAGAGAAGGCACCTAAATTTTTCACAATTACTTGCATAACATGAGATGAGAGTAGGAGAATGTGTCCAGGGCAAGGGAAAGTTTCAATTTTATGTGATCATTTTAATCTGTATTTGATTATATACCCATATCCAAGGTTTTCTAAATGAAAATATATAGAGTTCAGTTTATTTTATATACAACAATGTGTGCACTCTTCCCCTTTAGTTGGAGTATATGGGCATATACATGTTAAACACATCACTTAGCTAGCAATCTTCAGTCATCACCTAACAAGGTTGAGAAGGGACTAGCATCTAGAATTTGCAATTCAACCCAAGTTACCACATATGATTCCTTCCTTTCTGGGCTTTTCCATCTCTGATTGCTCATTACCACCATCATCAGGACCAGGGAGGGCAAGTTAAAATAGTAATGAAAAGGGATAGTTGGACTATGTGATTGTGTGTGACTTTTACTTGTCAGGACCTAGTGTTATGAATGATTAGTGATTGGTATTGTGGTGTTTTTGTTTATGTTTTTTGAGACAGAGTCTCGCTCTGTTGCCCGGGCTAGAGTGCAGTGGCTTCATCACAGCTCACTGCAGCCTCCAACTCCTGGGCTCAAGCGATCCTCCCGCCTCCCCCACCCGAGTAGCAGGGATAGGTGTGCACCACCATACCCAGCTAATTTGTTTATTTTTTGTAGAGATGGAGTCTCACTATTGCCCAGGCTGGTCTCCAACTCCTGGCCTCAAGCAATCCTCCTGCCTCGGCCTCCCAAAGTGCCAAGATTACAGGCACGAGCCACCGTGCCTGGCCAGTGATTAGTATTGTTCTAAGATTTCAATTTAAGTAAAATCTCTCCGCCTAACTGCATGCACTTGTTGAAGATGCTATAACACAGGAGCGGGGAAGTGACAGTCGCTGTTGAGGGTGGCCTGAGGAGTCCTGTTCTCCCCTCCTACCCTTATTCTCTCCTTGCTGGTTTCCTCTCTCTGTCCCCTTCCTTTCTCCCTAGGGCCAACTTGGATGGATTCTTCAGTACTATCATCCCTTGCAAAGGAAAATCAAATTTCCAGAATGTTTTGCCATTGAGTTTTCCCCTTATTATTTTTTTAACCCCTTTCTAGGCCACATTATTTGACAGATGAAAGCAAACAAATGAACACAGCATGCTTAGTTATTTTTTTTTAATGTCTAGGGAAAAATGATACTGATTGTTTTATGTTTGACTTCTAAAAAGCTTTAGAAGAACTCTTTGACAATATCTCTAGGACTAGTTTATTTCGTTTTAAGAAATTAACTTCCTTTGTAACTTTTGACTAAATCATTGAGGTTAAAGGTAAGACATTTCAAATTATGTATGAGGAAGAAAAAAGTCACCCAGTTATAATGTGTGTGACACTGTATGGACAGGGGTGGGAAAACCAGCACAAGCTAGAAATGGAAATTCTGTATCTATTTCATACATATACATACACTTTTAAAAAATTCACATTCTCCCTCCTAAGCTTTGGCCCTATAGCTCTGCCCTTCTATCACAGAATTAATATTCAGTTCACATTAATGTTTAAGAGACTCCTTTCCTCCCTCCCTCTCTTCTTCCCTCTTCCTTTTATTCCTTCCTTCCTTCCTCTAGCTCTCTCTGCATCCCTCTCTTCCTTCCCTCTAGGCTCCATCCCATTCTGGAGTGGGTCCCTAAGGCGTGTATATACATATATGTGCATGTATTTAAGTGTCCTTAGGTCTTATTTACATTTGTGCAGAGTTGATGAGAATAACATGGGCCATTGAAATCCAGGGATAACCCACAGAAAGCCTTTTGCATTTAACTATAAGACTTTTATTAGCAAGGCTTATGTAGGATGTTATTTCACTGTTGTCATGCCCTGCTGGTCCTCTCAGGTGGAGGTGTTAATAAATTTAAAAATGACCAAACCTAGGGGGCAAGAAGGAAGAGAGGAAGAGAGGCAAGCATCAGTGGGGCGTTGTGTAGGATTGATCCCTCCCTCCTCTAAATCTTCATAAATTATGAACTGTATTGATCCATTCACATTGATGTATGAACTCATTCTGCCAAAAGCCCAGGTTGAAGTGGAAAATGGAAAGTGATCATTTATTAGAGCTGATGACTGTCAGCTTTGTGCTGCAAGAAAACAAACAAAACCACAGCAGGCCGGGATGGCCTCCCCTTCAACCCGAAGATTACATGGCCAGAGGCAGATGGGCCTGGAGGTAACCAGCAAGACTTGATAATAGATGACAAATATCCTGTCCATTTCCAGTGGCTTCCAACTAGACTCTTAGTTCCTTGAGGCTAGAAAACCATTTATGTGCCTTTATCTCCCTCATACTTCTGCCCAGGATGACTCAGACCTTCTTTTGATGACACGTGAGGCATCGATAATTCTTAGCTCTATACCAGCCATTATCAGTCTTGGGAAGGTCATTTCACCTTTCTAAGCATCAGTTTCTTCATCTGCAAGTTGGAATGTTGATTGAGAAATTTCTAGTAATCTGGGGCCCTTTTCTGAAAGTTTTTGTTCCTATCTTCATCAGGACATAACTAGTTCTTCAGCTCAGGGTCATGGTACTGTTTATGTAGCAAAGCATTTCTCAAAGCATTTCAACCTGTTTGCCCTCCTTTGGCTATTATGCCTTTTGAGATGTTGAAAGCTTGAAGATCCCACTTCTCTCTTTGCAAACCCTTCCCAGGGTCCCCAGGAGGGAATATTGGGGTCTGCTTTACATACTATCAACAGCCCATTCTGGCTCCTGCAGCCAACAAACATTTGTTGAACAAATCAGGTTCCCATATGACCTGTCAGAAATTTCTGGAAAGCTTTAGAGGATTCTGGTTCTTTGTTGGGAAAGCCCCGTGGTGATTTTGTTGAGTAAGGAAGTTACAATAGTGTTTCTGTCTTTGGTAAACCACCTATTGTCGCCTACTTCATGGCAGCATGGGTTTCCTCCAGTCTTTCCTCAGCTCGGTTGCATGGGTTGGCAGGTGGTGAGATGTGCATTCACTTTGCATTCAGCTCAGCGTGCTTCAGAATGCAGGTTGAACTTCCCAGATCCAAAAAAACCAAAATCTGAAATGCTCCAAAATCTGAAACTTTTTGAGTGCTGACATGACTTTCAAAGGAAATGCTCATTGCCATCTGAAACTTCTGGTCCCAAGCATTTCAGATAAGGGATACTCAACCTGTACTACCTCCTCCAAAGCATTTGGCATATCATCTCCATGTTTATTTCAATGGGCATGGAATAAAATCATTTATGGTAAATTGTGTTGAATTGCAAATTCTAGGTGCCAATGCCTTCTTAAACTTGTTAGATGACGGCTGAAGATTGCTAACCTAAGTGATGTGTTTATTTTAGCATGTTTAATATTTCAAAATGAGGTTTTAATAAAGTCCCATGAAAAGGATCAAGAAGGGACTCAAACAGGTATTTGTGCACCCATGTACAGAGCCGCATTATTGACAATAGCCAAAAAGTGGAAGCAACCCAAGTGTCTGTCGAAGATGAATGGATAAACAAATGTGGTGTATACATGCAATGGAATATCAGTCAGCCTTAAAAAGGAAGGAAATTCTGACACATGCTACAATATGGATGAACCTTGAGGACATTATACTAAGTGAAATAAGCTAGTCACAAAAGGACAAATACTGTATGATTCTACTTATATGAGGTACCTAGAGTAGTTAAATTCATAGAGACAAAGTAGAATGGTGGTCGCCAGGGGCTGGGGGAGAGGAAATAGGGAGTTATTTTTAAGGCTGTAGAATTTGTTTTGCAGATGAAAAGCGTTCTGGAGATGGATGGTAGTGATGATTGCACAATAATGCAAATGTATTTAATGCCACTGAACTTAAATGGTTAAAATGGTAAATTTTATTTTACATATAGATATATATTTTACCATAATGAAAAAGGGATCAAGAATAAATATGACACTTATGTGATGTTCAGTCACTACCAATTTGATGGTGAGTACATGTGGTGCTTGTTTTTCCATTCTTGGGATACTTCGCTTAGTAGAATGCGTTCCAACCCTATCCAGGAGTATACAAGAGGTGCTATATCACCATTGTTTCTTAAAGCTGAATAGTACTCCATGGTATACATATACCACATTTTACTTATCCTATAAACAACAAACAATAAAAAAAAAACAAATATCACATGTACCCCCATAAAAAAAAAAGAATAAATATGACAAATATTCAACACCCTTCTACCTACCACCACCTATGGTATTTTATGAATTAGCAATTACAGTTGTCCTGTCATGTATGTTATCCTATCTCAATTGCATTGTGTGTGTTTTCTGAGGAGAGAAGGATGACTTGGGTAAGAGAATTCTTTGTCTGAAGAGCTTTTCTTCTATTTTATTTTCTATTTGTATTTGTTAGCTAAAGTTAAATGAACTACAGGTTGGAAATTAATAACCTTTTCCTGCCTTTTAAAATTAGTGTTTGTAGAGATGTCTAAAAAGATACCTTTCTAGCAACTTCTTTTTACCCTTTGGGCCCTGATGAATATGGAGACAAAGTTAAGGGTAATAAAACTTAACTTCCCTATAGCGCCTCTGTATTTTACCCCCTTGCCCTGCTCTACTCCTTTCTTTATTATATTTTGTTGACTCTTCCAACCTCTCAATTGTAAGCTGTTTCTGTGGTCCTGTCTTGGCATTTTCTGTTTTGTCTACTGGCTCCAGGGCTCAGCCAATGCCGTGCAGCACACAACCCCCGCAAATCCAACCTCTCGGCTGGCCCGCCCCCTTGCTTCCCTTACCACTCACTTCTACTCTCAGACATTCGTGCTGGTTTCTGGTCTCTAAGCTGCAAGTCACAGACACCCTGGTTCCACTTGGCTTAGGTTGTGAGGAAATGCCTGTCTTGCACAACAGGAAGTCCACAGGCAGGGCAGGCTCCTCGAGGCCAAGGTTTCCTGTCTGTGTCTTGCCGCTCCATGCTGTGGCCAACAAGTAGAACGACGATGGGCTTCCCAGTTTATATCCAGTGGGGAAGGGCAGGGGACTTCATTTAGATGCCCTGGGCAGACCCACCTTTGTCTCTCACTGTGCCATCCTGGCTTAGGACTGCCCGCCCATACCTGACCCCATTTCTGGTGGGACCTGACCCAGGTCTGGTGGCCTGTGGTAGATGGGAGGCAACAGCTGTGTTCTCAACTGTCCCCACATGGTTGAGCAGCCAATTCTCCCTCCTGTCAGGCTCCTGTTGCTTCTGTGCTCTGCATTTTGGTTGGTACCGTTACCAACCTTCACTTCCTCCCATCAACACTTCACGGTCATTTTTAACTCTTCCTTTCCCATCATCCCCTTACTTATGTGTGTGGTGTTCTTTCCTTTATGAGATCATTACTAAAGGCTCGTTCTGGGCTCATTCTGGATTACTAGCCTGTAGTAATCCCCAAGGAGGACAGCTGAGTTCCTGCTTATAAGTGTCTAGGATTTGAAAATCAGACAGTCCCTGGGCAGTATGGGCAGGGTAAAGAAAGCATCACGCTGATATTTCAACCTTAGCAATGTCTCTTGTTCTTCCTTTAAAGAAAAAAATCTTCCCTAGTCTCTGATTTGGACCCTTATCACTTCTTCCTATGAACTGGAGGTTAGCAAACTATAGCCCATGGGCCAAATCTAGTACCGCCTGTTTTTATAAATAAAGTTTTATTGGCACACAGCCACATGCGTTCATTTACGTATTGTCTGTGGCTGCTTTTGCACTACAACAGCAGAGCTGAGTGGGTTGCCACAGAGGCCCTGTGGCCCCCAAAACCTAAAATATTTACCCTCTGGCCCTTTACAGAAGAAGTTTGCTGACCCCTGCTGTAGACCAGTAGAAAAACCCAATTCCTGCTCTCTAGGAAATTTCATCTTCCAAAAGGAGACTGACTTATGTGTAATATACAGAAAACTTTATAATGAAGCCCATTAAGGTAAAGACATGTAAGTGCTGAAAAAAACATTGAAGTGCTGACAGAAGTTAGTGTTGTTGGGGAGATTAATGCTCGTTTATTTTTCTCTACTGTCTCTGTTTTTCTCTGCTTTTCCTTTTTCTATTCCACAAATGAATGTACATTCACTTTTTTATCTAAAGATTTCTAGATTGACACTCTAGATTTACAACTTCTAAATTTCCGCTTTTCATGACACTCGGTTCCCTTCTTCTGGGGGGGAGAGTAAAGGAAGCAGATCAGTTTGGAAAATGAAAAGTCTGAGTGTGAGATGCCCTTTTTAAAAAAAAAAATGCACCTTTGTGCCTTCTTGTACTTACAAGGAAAGTAGGATTTGTTTAAATAAATGAGAAATGTCTTTATTTGCTTTGGACAAATAGATAAACATGTACATTACTAGGGGAGGGGGGAGTCTGCTTAAAATACTTCCTTGAAGATAGCCCAGTTCCTTTTCCTGCACTGCTCATTTGCTTGGAAACCTGCCCTTTCCTGCATGGTGCCCCTCCATTCCCCGCCTTGGTGACAAAACCATTTGCAGCCCCTATAGGCAGCCCACCGTTCGGATTTGTTTTGTTTTTCTGATCCACACACAATCATCTGCTCAGTCGGGCAGCTTTTGTGCTGTTGGGTTGTTTACACCTCCCTGCTCTTTTAAAAAAATTTTGAGTTGAACATTTTTTTAGACTCACTCTGTTTTCTTACTTATTATAAAAATAATGCATGTTTAGTGTAAAAAATGAATAAAGGGAAGTCATGGCAGAAAGAGTCATGTCAAATCCCTTCCCCCAGTCATACTCCCCAGAAGAGACCTGGTTCGTGGGCATCTCTAAGATCCGCGCATGTAGACATTAGGAGGAAACATGAGCAGATGCAGATATTCATTTGGCCACACAAAAAAATACCAATTTTATATGGTACGACCTAATCCAAGCACACAGTGATACGTACACCTTGGTATTATTATTATTATTATTATTATTTTGAGACAGAGTCTCGCTTCGTTGCCCGGGCTAGAGTGCCGTGGCGTCAGCCTAGCTCACAGCAACCTCAAACTCCTGGGCTCAAGCAATCCTTCTGCCTCAGCCTCCTGAGTAGCTGGGACTACAGGCATGCGCCACCATGCCCGGCTAATTTTTTCTATATATTTTTAGCTGTCAGATTAATTTCTTTCTATTTTTAGTGGAGACGGGGTCTCGCTCTTGCTCAGGCTGATTTCGAACTCCTGAGCTCAAACAATCCGCCCACCTCGGCCTCCCAGAGTGCTAGGATTACAGGCGTGAGCCACCGCGCCCGGCCCACCTTGGTATTATTTTAAACACAGATGGGATCATGCTGTTTGGGCTGCATTGCCATTTTTATATTAGGTTGATGAGAATCTTGGAAATCTTGCCATATCAGTTCATTTAGAGCTACACCTCTCTTTAGTAGTCTGTGTGGAAATATACCTATGGCTTATTTACCAGTCCCCTAATTGAAGGACATTTAGGATGATTCTGGTTTTTCACTATTCTGAATAATGTAGCCATGAACATTATGCATGTATCTTTGCACGTTTCATGTGAGTTACTTGGAATATAATTTCCTACAAGTGGAATTTTTGTCGTTTTGTTTTTAGGCCTTTTTTTTTTTTTTTAAGAACTAGTCAGATGCCTCCAGTCTCAGCTGGACTTGCTGACCTTAGGGTCCTTCATCCTCTAGTGATACTGAAGATATGGGACCTCAGTGGAAGCCAGGCAGCCCCTCTAGGCAGATCCTGTGCGGTTAAAAACATTGGCATAAATTCCCTCCCTCCATGGAACATTTATGTGCTCACTGCCCAGCAGTCAGTGGGGACACACACACAAAGAATGACGGTGCAGCTGACTAGGGCTAGGAGCAAGGGGTGTGTATGAAGCCATGTGGGTACATGGAAGTCCTAGTGATCTCTTTATCCTTCAGGGGGAAAAACTTGTGGTGCTTTCCAGAACTTCAGTAGCTAGAAAAGGGAGAGAAAAGTAGGGCTAGGGTGTGGGGGTGGTGAGGCCATGGCAGGTGACAGCCTGCAAATTAGCTGTGCTGGCCTCCCTGCAGGGAGCACAGGCATTGAGCTCAGCTCAGCCAAAGCGCCAGATGACAGAGCGGGGCTCTCGCCAGCCACTGACCCAAGTAATAAGAGGGCACTTGGCAAGCAGCCTCGTGAACGCTGTGCCACGTGGCCATTTGTGGATCAGGACTTGTGAAGTTGCCCAATGTGGTTCTTTTGTTATGATGTGTTGCTCCAAAGCCTATGAAACATTCCAGTGAACAGAGTCCAATTGTTATGTTTACTGCTTTGTTATATATAAATAATTTCCCCGTGTACCTTTGTGTTTCTTTGGAAACTATAATCTTGAAAGCAGGGATTAGGGGTTCTTAACTTTTTTTAAAAAATTGCCATGGAACCCATTTGCCACTCAGACTCCTTTTCAGAATAATGTTGGTAAATGAATAAAATAGAATCCATAGGATTACAAAGGAAACCAATTATGTTGAAATAGTTATCAAAATATTATAAAATCATAAGTAATACATACTATTCATTGATGTATTAAATAGCAAGATCCAGCAGTGAGTCTAGAAGCAATCATAATTTTGAAGTATGGATGAGTATAAATGATATTTCAAGATAACTGCAACTGTGAAATGAAAATCTCTATCTATGTACTGGGAAATAAATAAAATTCACAGGTGCTGCTAATACCAGTGTGGTTCATTGTCTAAATTCATGGTGGAAATAAAGGCCAAGTTTCAGATACAGGATAGTAAAACCTATATTTTTTTCTTCTCATCCAAGTTTAGATCCCCTGAATTCTATCCACAGACCCCAGTTAAGGACCTCTGCTTAAGGGGTTTAGCCTTTTAGATATTGAAGAACGAATTGCAGGGATATAAACTCCCACTTGCATCAAGAAATTAATAAATACCTAGGCTTTTCCCTCTCTTTATTCTGATGGGATGAGAAGGGAAACTGTTAAAAACGAGTCAAAATTTTAAAATATTTTGACTACCTGTAGCAAAAATCACCTAGCCCCCAAAGAGATAGATATGTAGAATTTTCTGTCACTTTCTAAATCTGCCAGTACAGTGGCCATTTTTTGGTGTTGATTTTAAAAACTGGGAAACTCTAGATTTATTTATGGTGAATATTTTCCCCCCCAGAATTCTCTAAGACTAGGAGAGGACCCTAGGTGAGGATCTTTAGGATTTTCTGAACTTTTGTCACAGTTCCTAAAATGTTCATGCCCTCTTTGCCTCTGTCCCTCTCTCCCTCTCTCTCCCTTTCCTCCCCTCATCCCCTCGTCCTGCTCTCTCCCTGCCCACCCCACCTTTGACTATAAAAGTTAGGCCTCTGATACAACCATTTGTCAGCAAAGTTTGAGAATGCCTTAAAAACAGATACGTTAGAGGGAGAGTATGTTGGCTAGAACGGAGAAATCTTGTTTATGCTCAACAAATAACTTATATTTAGAATCTTCCTTCAGTTTTTCCTTTGAAATTCTGTATTCTCATTTCACTTGAATGACTCTGCATGGAGCATTTAAAAGTAGATCAAACAAAACTCTATAAATACGTTGAGTTCTTTTGGGCATTTTGCCAAAATCAGCCTTGCGGGGAAAAGCAATGTGCTTTATGTATTGGATTTTCTCCTCTGAAAATTCAGACTCCCTCCCCCAGAGAGCTAGCTACAGGGGCTCAGGAAGTCAGGCCAGGGACACCGTGGGGAGGTGCCCCCTGGTATGGCCTACTGTCTCTTGCTTCATTTGGATTGAGGGGCTTGCCGAAAGGCCAAAGTGAATGCCTGGGACCAGCCTGAGGAGAGGGGAAAAGCAGAGGGACCTTCAGAGACATCCCTGACTTTGTTTTTCATGTGATTCCTTTATCTCACCCTGATAAGGGAAGGCTGGCGAAAAGAAAATTGGTTGAGCTGGTATAAATAATTAACAAAGCTGCCTTTTAATAGATTCCTGAATGTAAAGCCAAATGGAAAAAAAAGGAGGGAGTTGGGTTGGGAGTAAGCCCTCTTGTAAAGTAGGTCCAATTTTGTGTGTGAGAGCAGGGGTTGCAATGCTGGGTCTATTGGGCTATGTGTCTCTTCTGTGTTGTGAGCCCAGGGTTCTCTGTATGTGCTTGAACGCCTTTAGTGTGGAGCATGTATCTATGAGCAGTGAAATCAGAGCTCGTGCATCCTTTCAGATGACTGATTCTCTCACCATTGCTATAAAATGGTTGGGGTGGAAGAGGTTGAGTTCTTCATGCCTGTGACAACAAAATTACAGATGCTTTTAAGGAAATATCAGATGACAGCATTAACAATGAAAATATCCATATGCTGCTCCTCTTTGCAGAAACTCAGTTTATTAAATGGGTGGCCCCTTTCTGTGTTATGCTGGCAGTAGAAGCTTGATTAAATGGTTCTTTACTGGTTCTATGGGTTTCTCTTATGTCCTAGTGACTTGGCAGAAAGTGAGAGCTGGCATAGCTGTAACCCCTTGTCAGATGCCCTCTGCCTTTGAAGTAGCGGGCAAATGGATTTCCTGTTTTCTGCCATGCAAAGATGTTGATTATACATAGCCCTATGAGAATCAAGCAGGCTCATCTCCAGGGATCACACAGTGCTGGTTAATTAAATGCTGTACATTTCTACTGCAATAGTCCAGTTACAGCTAAGAGGGGTTTGTAAAGAAAGACTCACGAGGTCTTTTTTTTTTTTTTTTTTTGCTGAAGTGTCCTCCTCTTCTTCTGGGTTGCATTATGTTGAAACAGGATGATGGGTGGACACAGGATGACGAGTAGAAATGTTTCCAGTAAAGGGTATGATGCAGGGTCCATAAGATCAGTCATTCCGCTTTTTTTTCCCCTTGCACCCAGAATCCATTGGATGTCCCAAGTAAAATATGTGAATCTCCATGTTTATTTAGTTCAGTTCGTATTGGTTTTTCCATCCTAAGATAGGAAACCTGGCTTGTTGCATAAACCACTGTTTCCAACTCAAGAACAGCTTCTTCAAGAAGCTGGCATACTGCTCTGTAACGTGGAGAGTTGCTGCATCCCCCAGCAGCGTTGGCTAATGAATCATAGCACAGACCTCTGTCTTCTCCACCCTCCCACCCTTCACGAACACATTTCCAGAGCTAGCAACTACTCAGTGCAACTGTTTCAAAGGTCTGCGCAGTAAAATCACAGCACAGTAGCATTCACCTGGGTTATGTATTAACATAATATTGTCAAATATTTAGAAGTCTGATTTTTCTCCTTGTGGGAAGAGACAATGTAGGACCTAAAATAACATGGTCCTGGAAAAGTCTCATTTACTTTTGCCCTGGTGCTCTTCTTTGGATGACAGAGTTGTCTGTATGTCTCTGGACAGTGGCTACAGGTTAGAATAGCCTGGGGAGCTTTTAAAATTCAGATGTACAGGCTGCACCCCAGACCAATGACATTAGAAGAGGTAGGGCCCAGGCATCAGTATTTTTTCCTTTTTCCCCCTAAAATTTTTATTCTGAAAAATTTCAAGTGTATATAAAGTAAGTTACAAACATCAGGATACTTCATTCCTGGATACTTCAGAATGTGCCTCCTAAGAACAAGGACATTATGCTGTATAACTGCAATAGAATTAACACACTTAGGAAATGTTACGTTAATGTAATGCTATTATCTAGTATTAGTTCATAGTCAAATTTCCCCAGTTCTCCCAATAATGTCCTTGATAGCCTTTAAAAAAATCCAGAATCCAATTAAGGGTTATGCATTATATTTAGTTGTCATATCTCTTTACTATTTTTAAATCTAGGATAATTCTTTAACCTTTTAAAAATCTTGTGATATTGACTTAAAAAGAAATCTTTCTTTGCCTGGCTTATTTCACTTAACATAATAATCTCCAGTTCCAGTCATGTTGCTGCAAATGACGGGATTTTATTCTTTTTTATGGCTGAATAATATTCCATTGTGTATATGTACCACATTTTCTTTATCTATTTATCTGTTGATGGACACTTAGGTTGATTCCATATCTTTGCTATCACGAATGGTGCTACAGTGAACATAGGGAGCTAAAAAAGTTGGCTTTATGGAGGTAGAGAATAGAGTTATAGTTACCAAAGGCTGGGGAGAGTGTGTGTGGAGGGGGGATGAAGAGAGGTTGGTTAATGGGTACAAACATACAGTTAGATAGAAAGAATAAGATCTAACGTTTGATAGCAGAGTAGGGTGACTATAGTTAACAACGGTGTATTGTATGTTTCAAAATAGCTAGAAGAGAGGACTTGAAATGTTCCCAACACATAGAAATGATAAATGCTGGAGGTGACGGATACCCTAAATACCCTGACTCTGTGGTCCCCAACCCCCGGGCTGTGGACTGATACCAATCCGTGGCCTGTTAGGAATTGGACCGCGCAGCACGAGGTGAGCCGCAGGCCAGCGAGCAAAGCTTTATCTGTATTTGCAGCTACTCCCCATGCTTGCATCACTGCATAAGCTCCGCCTCCTGTCAGATCAGTGGCGGCATTAGATTCTCATAGGAGCGGGAACCCTACTGTAAACTGCGCATGCGAGGGATCTAGGTTACGCTCTCCTTATGAGAATCTAATGTCTGATGATCTGAGGTGGAGCTGAGGCAGTAATGCTAATGCTGGGGAGTGGCTGAAAATACAAATTATCATTAGCAGAGAGGTTCGACTGCACAATAAATGTAATGCACTTGAATCATCCCGAAACCACCCCCGCTCCCCCCTCATCCATGGAAAAATTGTCTTCCATAAAATGGTTCCTGGTACCAAAAAGGTTGGAGACCACTGCCCTGACTTGATCATTATACATTCCATGCATGTAACAAAATATCATATATACTGCATAAAAACATGCAAATATTATGTACCAATAAAAAATGAAAAAAAATCAGGTCAGTTTTTGTAGACTGTCCCTCATTTTAGATTTGCATGATTATTTCCTCGTGATTGGATTTGGGCAAATGTTTGTGGCAGGAGTGTTCTGTAGGTAATGTTAAGTCCTTCTCAGTGTAGTCAATCAGGAAGCCATGATGTCAATTTGTCCCATGGTGATCACTTGGGTAAGACTGTGTCTGTCAGCTTTCTCCATTCTAAGGGGACCATTTTCCTTTTGTAATTAATAATTGTGGGGGGATACTTTGAGATTCTCTAAATATCCTAGTCCCCAACAGGCTTTCACCCAGTGGTTTTTAGCAACCATTGATTCTTGCCAGAATCGATTATTACTAGGATGGTTATAAAATGATGATTGTCTATTCCTATCATTTCTGTGTGTAATAGTTGACATTCTTTTGTAAAAGTGACCTTTCAATTCTCACCCCATAACTATCTATCTAATCCATCTATGTATGTATCTAGCTACCTATTGAACATATCAGTATGGACTCATGAATTTTTTTGAAATGAATAAATTGTGATACACCCCTCAGTACATGCTTTATTGTCCCACATTTGGCCAGTGGAAGCCCTATCTAGCTGACTCCTGTGTCCTTTTGAAATTAGTCCCTCAAGTGTTTGAGCACTTCATTGATTTTGGCACAACCAGATATTTTAGTCTCACCTCATATTTCCTTGCCCCGGCCCTGGCAGAAGCTATTTTTCTATGGACACCTAGTTCTTCAGGGACCACCATTTAGGAAGGCATCAGTAGTTTTACAGAAGTTCCCCTGGCAATTTTAACGTGCAGCTAAGGATGAGAACCACTGGATTCGTCCTCCAGGAGGAGACCATCCATTCTCACAAGACATTTTTTCATCATCTGTACTTTGTGGTGCTGCTTTGTTGTTGAGGTTTTAGATTTTCGTGAGTGTTATCGTGCAGGAGACATGTTTAAATGCAGGCCCCTGACCCCAACCGCAGAGTGAGTTTAGTAGGTCTGCCCTGCATTTTAACATTTTGGCACACGTAGTCCCCAGACCATGGCTGGAGAAAATGCCAGAAGTAACCTGGGAAACTGGGAATTAGGAGGTTCTTCTGATTTTCCTCTTTGACTTTTATCAATGTTTTCTGTCTTGCAATGACTTCAGGATATAGCCGTATTCCCTAGGTATTGGTAATAAGGATCCATTTGATTAAGTTAATGGATTCCTTGAAAATATCACATGACTTAAACCCTCACAGTGTTACTCTTATTCTGTCATGAGGGTTGTGGGATGTAAAAAAAAAAAAAAATAGACTGCATGAGTGTTGACATTTTCAGTTGACCCAAAGACTTTTTTCATCTACTGTGTGCTGTTATATTTTCGTGGACACTGAACAAATTGGCCTAGTAAAGTTTTCACATGCCGTAAGACTGTAGGATGAAGAGCTAAAATATAGATGTGTGTGCCGTGTCTGGGACTGGGTCACGGCGCACTTCTCCTATTTCCCTTGCAGAGAAGGTGAAGGTATTGCATTGCCTCCCTGTCCAGCTAGGTTTATTTTAGTAAAAGTGAGGCTATAGTCCCCAGTACCCAGCAGCTATGAGGAAAAGCTTCTGATCTGTGCTTTTGTCTTCCTGGTTTCACCCGTTAACTATGTACCACGTTAGCCCAGTTACTCCTCTCTGCAGTCTCAAGCCCCAAAGCTGAGATTTTTTGAGAGTTGTCAGGTATGGGAGACAGTGTCTCTGGTTTGAAATCCTAGGCTTCCCATTTACTAGCTGTCAGACCTCTACTAAAAAATACTTGATCTCTCTGTGTCTCCTCAGTTTCGCTGTCTGTTTAAAAAAAAAAAAAAAAAGGCAGGGAGTGGTCAGTAATCTACCCCAGAGGTTCAATGTGAGGATTAAATGGGGTAATACATACAAAGTGCTTAGCAGTTTGTGGTACACAGTAAGTGTTCAGTAAATGTTACTGTTATATTAAACAAAGTTGGTCACAAATGGAAGGTGGCTATGGGGGCTAGTGAGAGAGTTCAGGGTGTGCCATGTAGGTTATCAGATTGACTATTGCAGTATCACAGTGCTTGTGTTCAAGGAGCACTTACTTAATACTGTGGGTTCCATGGGTGATACATTCTAAGACCCCCAGTGGGTGCCTGAAACCATGGATAGTACTGAATCCTGTATATACTATGTCTTTTCCCATGCATACCTATGATAAAGTTTAATTTATAAGTTAGGCATAATAACAGATTAACAACAATAACTAATAAGAAAGTAGAACCATTATAACAATATACTGTAATAAAAGTTGTGTGATTGTGGTCTCTCTCTCTCAAAGTCTTATTGTACATCACTCTTCTTGTGATGATGTAAGAGGATACAATGCCTATGTGATAAGATGAAGTGAGGCGAATGATGTAGACATTGCGACATAGCATTAGGCTACTTTTGACCTCCTGATGATACGTCAGGAGGAGGACCATCTGCTTCAGGTGATCCTGGATCATCAAGCCATGAAGATGTCGATGGTTGGATGTTAGGAGCAGATGATGTCAGTGACTAATGGGAAGGTTGATGTCTACAACATCGAGACACTGGACAAAGGGATGATTCACATCCTGGGAGGACAGTGCAGGACAGCACAAGATTTTATCACACTACTCTGAACAATGTACAGTTTAAACCTTATGAATTGTTTGTTTCTGGAATATTCCATTTAATACTTTTGGACCTCAGTTTACAATGGGTAACTGAAGCCACAGAAGGTAAAACTGTGGGTAAGTGGAGACTACTGTAAAAAGTGCTAAAACTGGAATTTATATCAGGAACTCTATGCCCAGTTCATCTGGGCATGAAGGTGGTAGCTCAAATTAATGGATTTCCAAACCCCAGGTGTAAACAAATCATACTTTTTTTTTTCCTCCCATTTATACCAGCTATTGAAAGGAGGTGGCATTGTCATCTACCTACCTCTTTGAAGGTGGTCAAGACTCACTAGTAAACATCAGTGAAATGCCAGGAGAGGAAAAAATGGCAAACGACATCCTTAAACTTAACTTTAAGATGAATGGATGCAACTGAAATATAATTTCTCCCAACTTCAAGCGTCCCCCTTGAACTGGGTTGTAAGTTGGGTAGGACTGGCAAACAAGTTTGAATCAGTGACATGCCGGAGTTGAGGCCTAGAAAAGCAGCATTCCAGGAGTTGCGGAGCTCTCTGTAATGAGCAAGCCATGGCGAAGACCTAAGTGACACGAAGCAGTGTTGTAGGAAGCAGTTAAGTACAGATTGCAGAGAGTTTGGCATGGGATGTGAGTTGAATTGGTTCTTCCAGCACTGCAGAGAGAGCTCTGAACTCAGGCCAAGGAAATACTGCCACTTACTAGCTTGGTGACCTGGAGTAAGTCACTGAGCCCTGGATTCTGATTTAGAAGTGATCACGAGCTATCCCTGTGTGCTGGGGCTGGGGGTCAACTGTTTGTGCTGGGGTCAGGCCATGTGATCTTTACAACCAGCCACCTCTCCCCCCTGTGCTCTCCACAGGCCTTACTTTTCTTGGTCTGTTGGCAGTGTGCTTTATAGGACTTTACGCTACCAAATGAGTAACCATCTTAGAGGCTTTTAAGAAATATTGACTAGCCTGGCAGAGAGAAAGTAGTGAATACAGTGATACCAGGCAGGCCTTTATGGAAGTCCGATACAGAGCTTTGGTTCTAAAGAAATCTGATTATTCTGTTTCAGGTCCTGAATCCTTTGGATTAGTGTTTTCTCTAAGAATATATCACTCTCTCCTTTGGCATTTGTGCAGTGTTGGGTGAGAAACTACTTTTTACAGAGGGTTTTTTTTTTTTTTTTTGGAAGATAGGAATTTACATCTAACTGAAAGTTTTATGGCTTCAGCTAACACTAAGCCTTCAGATGTTGTTTTTAAGTCACTTTGGTGAGAACTTTGGTGACTTCTTTGGTTGTGTTTGTTTTTCAGACATTTGTCATTTTACTAGTTTCATGTCCAGATTTGTGTCTGTAGAGTTTGCTTTTGCCATAATATCTAGCAAATAAAAGCTCTTAAAGATTTATAGTAGAACTTCATCTTAAGGGGTGTGTGTGGGGGTAGATGAGTGACAGGGACCAGGAGAGGGGTGCCAAGATCACAATGTCATCTAGATTTTCTTTGCTAGATTGAGAAATCTGTATCCTTTATGGCATAGAATACTTGATTTTCCTTTGGTCATGTTGGAAGCCATAGAGTAGTGATCATGGTCTTTGCACTGGAATACCACTCCTCCTAAGTTCCTGCCTTGGAGAAGCAAGCTGGAGCGGGCCTTCTGTCCCAGGGAGACCCAGGCCCTCCTTGGGGTTGCACCACTCAGCCTGCTGACAGACCGTTAGCACCTGGGAATTGGCATGAAAGCATTGCATTTGTTCCTAAGACCCAGAGGCTTGTGATTTTTCTCAAAGGGGTGGAGAGTATTTGTGTAGTTGCCAAATGTGATGTGATTAGACAAAATATTGATCCTGAACTTCTGTCCTTTTCCCTCTGTTCAACTCTGTTCTTCCTTAGTGTGAGGTACAGGCAGAAAAAAAATGGAACAGGGAGAACTAGGCCACTGGCTTTTGAAAAATATTGATCAGGGAGCACATCAGATGTAGTACAGAGACCTTCCCCTGTGTATGATGTCATGCTGTGTGGGGGCCTTAATGCGCCCTGTGATCACCCCTGCATGGACTTCTTTTCTCAGGGAAAAGATTAGAAAAGTAAAAGAATCCCTGTAGGCAGTATCCAAAAATAATTTAAACATTTCTAAATGTATTTCTTTGAAGTCATTGATCCCTTTGGTTTTCTAGGCCATGTGGTGGCATGAAGGAATGGTGCGAGCCAGTCAGCCATGAGCAACAAACTTCTAGGCAATGTTGGTCTCACTTCCTATCTCTCATCCACCTCTCCCTGGCTTGGGCCTCCTTTGTGTGTGCGTGCGTGCATTCTCTTTCTCTCTCTGTCTTTCTCTCTTCTCCGCCCCCCACTCCCTTCCCCCACATACATGTTCTTTCTCCCCAAAATGTACATCTCTGTGATGTGGCTATGCTGTGGACAGTTGAATCTGTACTTGAACCAGCTCTAAGCCAAGGGCTCCCAGATGGGCCACCCTGGGTGAGTGAGATGGTGTAACCTTCAGTGTCCTCTGGCCAAGTGAAGTGTGGCCCTGACTTCTATCTTGATTTGCCTGGGTTGTTTCTGTATAAGCAGCCAGGGATCCTGTTAATGGATCCCCTGGGACAGAGGGAAGAAGATAGAAGTGGATTTGTTAGACCCCATGGGGCTTTTGAAATGGTACCAAGAGCAGGCTGAAATCTAATCGGCCTTTGCTTATCAGGCCTGTGTTCCAGCATGTTGAAAGGGTGATGATTAGTAAGAAAAAAGCCAGGGTACTTTATCTTTTCCTTTGCACATTTGGAAAAATTCCCTCTGCCTTGCTAGCATTAGAAGCAGACCATTCTTTTTTCTCTATCCCATCACATCAGCTTCCATTAAAAACAGCAGCAAATACAAAGCCCCATCCATGGAAAAGTGTTTAAGGCAACATTGTGCTCCAGTGCTTCAGGGGTGGGCTTTTTGCCTTCTGCACCAATGGATCGGTTTCTCATACCCATGCCTTTCTGACCCAGCAGCTTTTAAAAGACCAAGAAGCATTGCTCTGCTTTCTACTGCCTCTCTGTAAGAGATCAGGGCTGCTGTGCCTCTAGCCATGTCCCAGAGAGCATATTTGAGACAAGTCAGCTTAATTTGCCTGCATGCCTAGGAAGCCTCTCTTTAAAATCTTTATTTGGGAGAAGAGCTGTATCTAAATATTTTGCTTTTCCCATCCAGGTGAGCGACGGAGGCGCCGATGCCAGGTGGCGTTCAGCTACCTGCCCCAGAATGACGACGAACTTGAGCTGAAAGTTGGTGACATCATAGAGGTGGTAGGAGAGGTAAGCGAGCCTACTGGGCAGCGTGGTGGCGTCACAGGGCTGTCAGACCCACCACTTGCCCACCCCCAAGGAGCTCTTGCTATAGACTCACAGGCTGTTTGGCCTTGATGTTAGAAATCATCTAGTTGAGTCTCCTCTCTGATGAAATGGGTTCCCACAGAGGAATGGCTCCAAGCCAGTTAGATTCAAATGTGAGGCCATTTCTAACATTGTCTAACACAGCATACTAAGTACCTCTGCAATTCCGACCCACTGCCACCAATTTTCTCTTCTACCTTAACTGACAATAGACTCTGGGTATCCAGAGTGATCCAGATCCATCTCTGGAGTATGGATTCGTTATCCATTGTGGGGGACACTGTGGATTCAGAGGGAAGAAAAAGAAGTGACATTTATTAGAAGACCTAGTATGTGGTAGTCATGACAAGGTTCTTTACATGTTAGCCAGTTTACTCATCCCAACCACTTTATTGGGCTCAAGAAACCCTGGAAGAGGCAGGGCTGAGGGCCAAGTCAGGTCTGTCTGGGTGGAGACCCTCGCTCTTTCTGCTGCACCACATTCCCATGTTCCTGGTACTGGGACTCTGGGATGGGCTTCTCAGGCTCTACTCCCTTGTGTCTGGGGGATCCTGGGCTTCAGGTTTCGAACCTCATCATTCATTCTGATTCAACATTTGTTTCTGTATATAGAAATACAGTTTTCCAATTGTTTTTTGTTTCCTGAATGCCCTTCGACTTTAAAGAAATCCAGAATTTATAGAAAAGGAAGCTAGATGTTGAGGAGGACTTTAAGTGAACTATCACGTGGGTGGAAGTGTCAGGGCTGATGCTAGAAGCCCGATTTCCTGACTCTTGAACAAACCTAACGTGAGCATGTGTCAGAGTTTTATTTAACTCATTAAAGAGGGGATCTGTAAAATTGTAAGCTTGGCTCAAAGAGAATTGTGAAAGAGCAAAATATTTATAATGACTGAAAGAAAAAATACTTGATTAAGATCGCTAAGTTAGATGCAAAACTACGTTGTATCCTACAGGGCAGTAAAACTGAGGTCAAAATTTATTTTCATTGCTACTTGACAAGACTCATTTGTAGTGCTCTCAGTTTTCTACCAGTTAACATGCACACTAACAGAGTTGTAAACTAGCCTCATAAATAGTAAATAGTGTGACAAACACAGGTACGTGTCCCTAGAGAAGCAGTTAATGGGGTTCCCAGTGTGATGCTGGGAGGACATGCTAGAACCTCTTTTGCCTACTTCTGAGTTTGAGATAATTTGTATTAATGTCATTCATCCTTTGTTTACCCCTTGTGTCAATCAGGGCACATGGGAGACATTTACTGAAAGTTGGGTGAGTAAAAAATGAATGAACAGCAGAGTAAAACATTTTATTCCAATAATACAAATTTCTTAAGACTGTAATCATGGAAGAGATTCCACATGAAAAAAATAAACAGATATGACTAATAAAAACATAGTTAATATTTGAGTATGATTTGCAGCTAGTCCATCCGAAGAAAGAAAAACAAATAGGAAACAAATGCAATAAATTATGACTAAGTTATGTAATATATAAAAATATATTAGGAAGCTACTATGATAATGATAAATGATAGATAAATTTGCCATAAACACAAGTCCCACAAGGGGGAAAAATCTTAACCATGAGAAAATGTTCCATGCTGCTATTAATTAAAGAAATATAATACACATTAAGACAATGGGTTTTTACTTATGAAAATCCTAAGAAAATGTTTAGTGATAAGACCGGCAAAGCTTAGAATACTTGAATCTATATATCTGTGTGATCCTTACATGAAGCTATTTAGGACGGTATTTCAAGAGCTATAAAAATCTGAATAACACTTTTTAACCCAGTGATCTCATTCCTAAGAATTTATCCACAGAAAATGGTTAACAAAAGAAAAAAAATGTGAAACATGTTAATTGCAGTACTGTTTGTGATAATGAAAAATAATCAAGGAAGGGAATTAAGTTGTATTATCCAGCTAGAAGATTGTGAAGCCATTAAGATGTAAACAGAGAGGCCTTTAAATATGTATTTATTATGATACTTCACACTGTAATTATCTGTTATATTCCACTAAGCTGAGAGCTTTTCAATGGCGGAGACCTGGTTTTTATCTGTCTTTATATTTGTGGTACCTGGAACAGTGCCTGAAACCTAATATGCACTTTAATAAATGCTTGCTGAATAAGTAAATGAATGAATGGCAGTATGAAAACAGCTTTTTGCAAAATAAATGAATAGATCAGAACACAAAATTGCCTATACTAGGATATAACCGTGTAAAATATATGTATATGAATGTGATAAAAGACTAAAAGGAAATAAGAATTGAAAATGGTTTGTTATGGAAGATGACTTTTCCTTTAATGTTGTAATAATGCATTAAGAAGAAATGCAAATGAAGACAAGGAAAATGGTTGATACAGTTTTGAGAAATATTGCCCACTTTCGTCTGCCTGTTGGCTGCAGGGAAACTGAGTGTAGATCGCTAAAGGAGAGGAGTGATTGCAGAGCCATGTATATGGCAGTAGGCCCTCACCACCTGCAATACCAGTCTCTTTTCCACTCACTGCCAGCTAAATGCTGGGCTTCATTCTGCGCTTGCTTCAAGTAGGGGAAAAAAATAACCATGTAGTCTATAATATTTTCCTACAATGTAAAGGCTGGCCTTTAATCCAAATTTTAAAAACTGTATCATCAAAAATTCCCTACTGTTCCAATTTACTTGTAATATTGCAGGTATTGGGCCATTGCCACTGTATAATATAAAATCTGTCCTTTTGTCTTTACGTTGTATAAATACTAATGGTAGCTCTTCTCTAATTCCACTGAAGATTAAAAACAATAAATAAACACCTAAGATAGGGGCATGCGCGGTAGGTCAGCAGCGTGGCCCGTCAGGCACTGCGGTAGGCGCCCCAGGAGCGGGCAGGACCCTGACCCGAAGATGGCGGCGCCCGGTGAAGTGGCGGCGGCTGCCTCAGGTGATGGCGGGAACGGCGGCTTTGGAGCATGGCTAGACGCACGATTGGAGGCCCTGGGAGTGGACCGAGCCGTTTACGGCGCTTACATTCTGGGTGTCCTGCAGGAGGAGGAGGAAGAAGAAAAGCTGGATGCTCTGCAGGTGATCTTCTCTGCTTTCCTGGAAGAAGATTCCCTCCTTAATATCTGCAAGGAGATTGTGGAACGATGGTCGGAAACTCAGAAGGTTGTCACCAAAGTGAAAAAAGATGAGGTACAGGCCATTGCGACCCTAATTGAGAAGCACGCGCAGATCGTGGTGAAGCCCAGAATGGTGTCAGAAGAGGAGAAGCAGAGAAAAGCTGCCCTCCTGGCCCAGTATGCTGATGTGACAGATGAAGAGGATGAAGCAGATGGGAAGGATGGTTCAGGTGCTACCGCAATGAACATCTGTTCTGGCAAATCTCTGTTCCAAAACAGCAATGTGAAAGATGTCCTCAGTGCCCAAAACCTGGAGCGGGACTCGCTTCGGGATGAGTCCCAAAGGAAGAAGGAACAGGACAAGCTGCAGAGGGAGAGAGACAAAGTAGCCGAACAAGAGCGCAAGGAAAAGGAAAAGAAAAGGACACAGAGACAGGAGCGAAAGCGGTAACTCTGGCCCACTCTATTCTTTCCCCCATGAACTTCATCACATGGCAACTGGTTGTACAAATGTGTATTTAAGAGAAATGAGAGAACATTGCAATGTGGTTTCCCAAGGCATTTCCCCTTTGTTAACATGGTCAAAAGGAAAATCACAATCAGTTTTAATTACAAAATAAATGTGCCATGTTTTGGTGATGTGAGCAATCAGATTATTATAGTTGATGTCTGTACCAAAGATCTGGAATGGGGACAACCTTTATATTTTAATACTGAAGTCCTATGCTCCTTTGGCCATTTTATAAAGTCTTCCCTTACCTTTGATAAATAGCAGGAGGGTTCAAGCTAACAGTTAGAGTTTTCATCCTGAAGGAGCAGAAACATGATCGTTCCTTCCCTGAGATGAAATGTGGGAGTGTACATTGCTTTGGAGGCAGTATTCACTCTTAAACGTAGTATTGTTTTGTGGCTGAAATAGCTAATGAAGAGCCCTACCTGGATCCAGATTTTAGGTTACATGGCCACAAACTAGGAAAATGGGAAGAAATTATTTGGGGGATGTTCTGGATCTGAGAATGTTTTTTTAAAAAAGTTTCAGCCTATGGGAGGAAAAGAAGTGTCTTTAAGTAGAGATAGTTACATATTTTTCCTCATCTAGGCTATTGCTTTAAGGATGTGTCATTGGATGTAATACAAGGATATCATTGTTAGCTAGATTCATTTTTTTATGATCGTGAATCCTCTTGAGTGCTGGTAGAGATTTTAATACTGATTTTCCCTAAAACGTAAGTATTAAGAAATGATAACTCCAGGTTTAGAGAATCTGGAGGAATTGCCCTTTTAAGGAAGAAACGCTGGAAATCTCTGCTATCACAAAGATGTTTAAGAGAGTACATAGTAGGTGCTCAACAAATTTATTGAATGAGTGAATGGAAAAACTGCTTGGGAGAGTCAAAAGTGAGCAGAGGCCGGGTGCGGTGGCTCACGCCTGTAATCCTAGCACTCTGGGAGGCCGACGTGGGTGGATCGCTGGAGGTCAGGAGTTCGAGACCAGCCTGAGCAAGAGCGAGACCCCGTCTCCACTAAAAATAGAAAGAAATTAATCTGACAGCTAAAAATATGTAGAGAAAATTAGCTGGGCATGGTGGCACATGCCTGTAGTCCCAGCTACTTGGGAGGCTGGGGCAGGAGGATCGCTTGAGCCCAGGAGTTTGAGGTTGCTGTGAGCTAGGCTGACGCCACGGCACTCTAGCCCGGGCAAAAGAGTGAGACTCTGTCTCAAAAAAAAAAAAAAAAAAAAAGTGAGCAGAAATTCTCCATTTCTACTCTTGTCACAAGCCACATTTGATTATAAACAAGGCCCTGCTCTGCTTCAGGCAGCAGACTGTCTAGAAGCCTAAAGAGAGCAATTTCTCTGACAAGACAGAAAGTAAATATTTTATACCAGGGGTTGGCAAACTACTGCCCATGGGCCACATTTGGCCCAGTCTGTTTTTGTATGGTGCAAACTAAAAATGGTTTTTACATTTTTAATGGGTTATAAAAAAATATGTGACAGAGAACATACATGGTCTGTAAAACCTAAAATATTTATTATCTGGCCCTTTGCAGGAAAAGTTTGCCAACCTCTGTTTTACACCATTAACTGTGAGATTAACAGAAACTTTTACCTTTGTGCAAAAGGTAAAAAAGAGCATGGTTAAGGAAAAGGAGATGTGTTACCTCTTCATATACTCCTCTAACCGTGGCATTGCAAAAATAAAAAAATATCCACCTTTTAAAAAATAAATTTTATTTAAATCACAAAAAAACCCTAAAATAAACAAAAACCTCTAAATCACAGGGACAAATTAAGGTAAAAACACAATAATAGCTTTGCAGTACTGTAGAAGTCAATCTATTAATCTATAAAAATATATATACATACACAATATATTTTTATTGATTAATAGATTGATTCTACAGTTTGCAAAGCTGTATACACACATAAATGCACACACTTTTTTTTTTTGTCCTGACAGACAACTCTTAGGATTTTGAATGTATGGACTAGTTTTTTGAAACAGTTGAATCAAGTAGAGAATCCTAAAAAACTGATATACATCTACCTTAATATCAAATTTTAGCTTCAGGTGTCAAAACGTATATTTGTTCATCATTTATCGATACAACCTTATGCTATAGAGTGGAGGCCTTTTCCCTAAGCATGAGTTTGCTGGTTTGAGGTCCATCCTTTCCGCATCCGTAGTGCATCCTATGTGATCCCTGTTGGTTTCTTTAAAGTCGATTGATGACAACATAAGTGAGGCAATTGGAGTACATAAACCTTCCAAAGTTCTGCAGCCTCCCCACCCCCAGTATTTTTTAGTTGTCTTGTCCATACCTAATTTAGCAGCAGTTTTTTTAAAAAAAAAAAAACCTTCAAATCAGTGCCTTTATACCTTCTTACCATTAACCTTCTCTGCACACTTATATATTTTTGCACTATTTAACCAAACATGTGCTACCAACAACGAGCTTAAGCAGGTTTGGGCAGAAGCAACCCTGACCCTTGGTAGGGTGAACAGCTTGCTCATGTGGTGGGAGCCGATGACCGCCAGCCTGGAGGGCTCAGCCTGGTTTAGGGAAGGAAGGGAGAGCGCGGGGCAGTCTGGCCTCATGGAGTCGGCCAAATGGAGGTCGCTGAAGGAAGTGCTTCCCCTGCTTCTGCCTCCTGGCTGGAGAGGGGTGGTTCTGCTGTGGGGACAAAAACGCATCATTGGGAACCTAAAGTAACTGGGCTGCCAATTCGAAAGGAAAATAGAAAGCTCTGATTTCCTGGATTGATATTTGAAGGAAATCATTGTGAGTACACATGTGGGTCATTTTTGTCCAGAGTGGAGAGGATAGATAAATGCAGGCCAAATACTAATTATAAGAACGGAGATGCCAGGTGGACAAGGTTACCACGAGAAACAGCATTCGAAGGCCTCTGGAGTTTTGAAACTGACTTTTTGGCCTTTTTTTCCCCTAAAGTACATTGAAGCCACTTTGTTTTTCTGTCTATGTTATCTAGAGCCTGGGAAAGGAGCCGCTTTTCCTCTTGTGTTGGATAAGCTTGGTCTTAACCAGTCTCTCAGTGGTAACACAAGAGATGTTCAAAGATTCTTGTTTTTATATGTTCTTTATGGCTAGTTTTTGAGGTATTTCTCAGTGGTCCCCAGTCAGGCTGGCTGGAGACCAATGACATCAGTCTCTGTCTCTGTCTTAAAGCCTAACCTGGCTTTGTGGTTTGCAAAGATCATAACTTGCAACTTTCAAAAAATGTCTGCATCTTCCTTCTTGTGCCCATAGAAGGAGATTTGGTTCAGTCAGCTAGAACTAAATAGGCCTTTGAAATTCTTCAAAACTTTTAACTCAGTCAGACAACCTTTGTGGGTATGGATGGGCAGTTCATCTTCATTTTATTTTTGCCTATGAGAAGTTAAGTTCATTTAAAAGCTGATTAGTTAATAGATGATCAAAACATACTTAAATTCTTACCTGTTAAGATACTACCTTGCTTTAGAAGGGTTTGTATCCCTTTTCAAAAAAGAGATAACATTAATATAAAAATCTGTTTATTAGAATTTGATAATCCAAAGAGTTCAAGCTGTTCTACTGTTACTTCTCCAAATAACTTTGGGGTGAACACCTCTGATTTGCTAATGCACAGAGATGGTAAAATATTCATAATTAAGGAGAGGGAAGCCATGTTTAGAAGAGAAAGTGGTTAGATTTGAATCATCAGCATATAAAACAGGCCATAATCATATAAAAGCTTATTTGCAAATTTAAATGTATTTATAATAGATTTGCATAGCTATGGGATTTATCAAATATTTCATTGCTTACACTCTGAGAGAAACTGTGTTTATGGAGATTCAGAGATTTATTGAACAAAATCTATACCTTGAAACATGCTTGGTCTCGTCAGGAGGGGTAAGAGATACACAGCTAAGCAGATAGCTAATAACCCAAGATGTTACCAGAGTGGCAAATGATGGTATTGACAAATAAGGGAGGAATTTACAAACAGGACTGCTCGTTGAGGGCGAAGAAGATGCTTCTTGGAATAGGCGAAATTTCAACTGGATACACGAAAGGTGAGCGGTATTGGGATCAATTCATCAATGAGCACTGGGTTAGGCTGGAGGAAGGAGGATGGAGTGCTAGTAGAGCCTTGCACTGAAGTAGGGGGTGACTGTGAATGTTCGGGACAGGTGTGGACTATGCGAAGCAGGTGTGGGTGGATGCAATGAAATGGGCTTGAGATCCAAGGTATGATGCTGCCCACGCTGAACTCTCACAGGAACACCCTGTTTAAAGGTTCCTGACCTAGGGGTTCTCCCAGGTTAACATATCCCCATACGCTATTTTCTCACCTGGGAATAGTGACAGAACAAAACTTGAGGATCTTGATTCATCAGAAAGGTTATCTTGCTGGCTTGATTCACTGTTCATATTTTCAAACTGGAATGATAGCAAGGCCTTAGCATAGACTCACTTAGGAGTTTGGGGACCTGTAGAATAGCATGTGCTGTTTTGAAGGACAGGATATCAAGCACTGCTGAAGGCTGTCTCCAGAAGTCCTACCAGAAACCCTTTCAACTCTGATGAAAATCTTGGGTGTTGCTCTGTCTTGTTGGGCAGTTTACCTAAGTGTTAAATGGAAATCGTGTGTGTTTCCTTATATCATTTCCCTTTCAATTATTCTATGGATTTCTCTTTTGAGGGCCCCTTCTTATATGGAATAGGCTTGTTTTCAGAAGAATGAGGAGGGGGAACAAAAATCAACTTCCCTGTGTGTATGGAATGTTCTGGCCCAGCCAGAAAAAGATAATCATACGATGAACTATAAAGGCATTGGGGGAAAATATTGGCCCAGCCAGGACCTATATAATACTCATTTGTGTTTGTCATAACCAGCTTTTATTATCCTAAAATCAACAAGGATAGTTATTTAAAGCAATTAAAATAGGAAAATAATGTAGATGTTTTTGCCTTCAGGAAGCAGCCTCCTTAAAAATATATTTTTTCACTAATTCCACTGATAGAAAAAGATATTTTCCAGAAACAATTTGTATATTTTTACCTGTTAAATTATGTCTTAGCACATTTATATGATGTTCTAGAAGAGACAAAATTAATCCAAGGTGATAGAAAACAGATTAGTGATTGCTTAAAAGTAGATTAGTTGGGAAGGGGCCCAGGGAACTTTCTGGAGTAATGGAAATGCTCTATTGGCGGAGGTGTGTATTACAACAGGCACTTGTCAAAACTGATCAACCTGTACCGTTAAGATCTATGCATTTATGTAAATTATACCTCAATTTAAAAAATTTTAAAAATGATCTTAACATTTTTCTAGTGTTTCAAAAATTTTCAAAATTCTTTCCTCTACCTTTCACAGGTAAGAGAAAGGACTAGTATTGAAATTCTCATCTAATTATTTCTGAAAAAATTCTGAGGAAAATGTTAGCAATTTTAAGGTATGGGCCTTTCCTTCGAGTTTGATGTGTCGATTTTCTTTTATGGAAAAAATGGGGTAAAAACAGCTCTTGAAACAATGAAGCTGACTTCATTCGCTTGTGTGCCCCTCCCTCCCCAGGCTTCCCTCAAGCCCACACCTCCGGTGAGCTTCTGACTGGGGTTTGGGTAACAAAGTGTTCATTGGATGAAAAAGGGTATATCAGTCCTTAAATGGATTTTCTCTCTTGGTACTTGTACCTTCAGGTAGACTTTTGACCTGGTAAATCCGCTGTTCCCCTTCTCAGTACAGTTGGCAGGTAAAACTTCATGGATGATAAATAGGAAGTGTCCTGAATAGCTAGGTATCCGCAGACACCATGTCCTCTCTTCAGTCAGACTTCTTCCTTAGCACCTTACAAATGCAGATAAAGTTTGCAAGATGGGGTGGGGATGGGGGTATTGAAATTGACCCAGTTGTTTGCCCAACCTTCCACAGGGCTAAGACCTAGAAACTGTCCTTGGATCCTGAACCCACTTAGATGCTGTTGATTGCAAAGACATGGAAATTGCAGGACACTCAGATATAAACTGATGAAGTGGTTTTATTTCATCATTCTCAAGCACCACCAGCTCTGGGTCAAAGTCAGGGTTCGCTTTTGGGGCATAGCCATGGGTTTCAGAAATGTCTGGGTTGGCCACAGAGGGACGCAGGTGGGGTTTGTTCTCAGCCTAGAGCCAAGGCTTGCAGAAGACTGTTTATGAGTGGGAAGGGGGAGAAGGTAGGCATCTGCCCCCCTTATTACTGTACTTTCCTTGGAGTGGAAATTATAAGCCCTTCTTGGCATTCGTAATCCCTGCTTTATTACAAAGAGATGCATTTCTTTCTCTCTTTAACCGTAGAGACATAAACATAAGCAAGCTTGATTTCTAAACAGGGTGTGTACAGCTCTGTATGTTCCTCTTTTTGTTGCAGAAACTTCTTGAGGATGGGATCTTTATCTGCCGTGTTCACTAATCTGTCCCGAGGTACTGGGGCAGTGCAAGATAGGTGCTCATTAATTATTGGTGGAATTGGGAGGGCCGCACAGACCTGGGTGTGGCAGTGCCTAGTTAAGAACAGTGGCCAATGTAGTTAGGGTCTCTTAGTCCCGTTTGTTCTTCACAGGAAGGAAAAATCCTTTTGTAGGGGGCAGGGAGGGAAATCAGGGTTCTCTAGGCCCCTATGGAGGATTTCCCCCAAGGATTTCCTTGTCTTTCACTCATTCATTCAACGTGTGAGGCACTGTGCTTTAGTCTTAGAATGAATGAATGAATGAGTGAATGAAATTACTCTGGGCTTCAGTGTCCACGTATTTATGCAGGGAGTTGGTACAGTGTGAGGGTAAGTATCATTTTTCTCATATCTCCCCAGCTTCAATCTCGAGACCAAAGTAGCAGGCTATAGAAAGTGCTCTGAACAGCTCCCACTAGTACTGGGGCCAATGAAGGGCCCCTGCTCACAGAGAAACCAGCATGGTGCCCATGGTGCCTGTGGATGGGACATATGCCCCCCAGGTGATGCGCGGTGGTTTTATTGTCTGCCCCTCCCCTCACTGCATGGCCAATGATAGACCTCTGCCATTTTCCCATAGGCCCCTCCTCTCAGACCATGCTGTGACAGCGCTACAAGCATGTGGGGGTGTGGTGAGGTGAAGATGCCCCTGTTTTCTCAGCAGGCAACCCGCTGATCCTACACATCAGGAGCGCTTACCTCAGAGATCTCTGGCTAGAGGCACTTATTATAAGGAAAAGGAACGTTTCAGATATTTTCAAACCGAATAGAATGGAACTGGCCCTGCTGCCCTGTGCTGTCTGGGATTATGCCAGGGACTGCTCCTTTGTGGTTTGTGCCCTTGGTTTTCCCCTCCTGCCCTGTGATTCCTGGGAGAAGGTCATTTTATGGTTTCTTATTCAGGACTAGCACGAAGGACCCCACGCTACAAGTCCTGTGACTATTGATACTTAGGCTTGTGGTGACTTTTCCTAACCATCTTAATCCTGTAAAAAACTCCTTGAAAGAATAATACATATCAGTGGAGTTGACATGGAAACATGGATCGATTTCAACAGAAATGCTGTTAAATGCCACGATTTGGTGTTGAGTAGTCTTTGGGACAGTTGTGCCTGGATGCCGTTGTCTGGATTCTTTCCCAAAGATTTTGTGATCACGCAAACGTAATTGCTACTCTGCAAGTCTGTATCCCGTGAGTCCCTAATAAATACTCTAAACGTATCATTCTGGTTGTTTCCATTCCACAGGCTCCATCAGCTCCCCGCTTTCTGGAATATCTTACGCATACTCCCTCTCCTAATTTTAACTGTCCTTTCTACTCTTAACGGCCTGCCTTAATTTTGATTTCTTTTTTCTCGAAGCCTTCCTTCAGCATCCCAGATCTCAATGAGCTTGACTTTGTGTAACAAGTTTGATTTGTGCTAAGTCATGGTATTTTCTCATCTATTTACCTTGCATTGCTACTTTTTAGTCACAGCTTTCTACCTTGGTGCATTGTCTCCTTCTTGAAGAAAAATAGGAACATGTCCTGTGCAGTTCTGTATCCCCAGCCCCTAGTGTGGAATCATAGTGCATCTCTCTCTAATACAGATTGAGGTCCCGCCTAAACACAACAACTGTGAAGTGTGTTAATTGTCCCCATTATACAGATGGGGAACATGGGGTTCATTTTGGTAGAAAAAATTTGAATACAGTAACATAACTGCTAAGTTTCAGGGTAGGTTTGAACTGGACTTTTGATTCAATTTTCCTTTTCTTTTTTGTTTGAATTATTTTAGCCTTTAAATTGTGTTTATTGATTTGGATTGGGAATACAGATGCTCTTCAACTTACAGTGAGGTTGCATCCCAATAAACCCATCGTAAGTTGAAACTGTCATAAGTTGACATGTATTTAATACACCTAACATACCAAACATCACAGCTGAGCCTAGCCTACCTCAAACGTGCTTAGAACATTTACATTAGCCTGCGGTTGGGCAAAATCATCTGGCAACATAGCACACTGTAGGGTATGGGTGTTTACTGTCGTGATCATGTGGCCGACTGGGAGCTGTGGCTTGCTGCCGCTGCCCAGCATTGGGAGAGAGTATCATACTATGTATCGCTAGCCTGGGAAAAGCTCAAAATTCAACATTGGAAGCACGTTTCTACTGAACGCATATTGCTTTCACACCATCATAAAGTTGAAAAATTATAAGTCGACCCATTGTAAGTTAGGGACTGTTTGTACGTGCACCATGGTAAAAAAAAAAAAATCCATTGGTTCTAGGTCTCTTTCTGTTATACCATACCATACTGCTGGTAACTTAATACTTGCTTGTTCTCAAAATGCCCTTATTTTTCCTCCAAGAAGCCAGTTAGCTGTTCTGACTTCTGTCCTACTGGTGGCTCCATCACAAAATCCTGAGATGAGTTTTTTTTTGTTTTGTTTTGTTTTTACCCTTTCTCACCAATTCCCAATAGTTGATAGCTCAAGGCCGGCTCATACCTCAAAGGGCCTCAAATCTGCCTTGTGCATTCTCACTGCTCCCCCAGTGTGGCCTTCACTCACTACCCAGATGATTGCAGTCTCGCTGCCCTTCCTATCTCCCTCTACCCACTTCCAGTTCATCCTGGGGTAACCTAGAACCCTTCAGAAACCTGCAGGAATCTCCTCCACCTTCTGATTGAGTTCTTATCCCATGGATTCTTAACCGTTTTTGTTTAGCTATCAAGTTAGTTTTGGTAGTCTGGGGAAATGATTCTCAGTTTTCAAATAATGGTTTTAAATGCATAAAATAAAACACGTAGGATTACAAGGGATTACAAAGGGAATCATTTATATTGAAGTAGTTATCAAACTCTTTTAAAAAAAACAATTTTGATATAGCAATCTATGTTTCCTTATTAATACATTAAATAACAAAGGTTTCCCAGCAGGTATGATAACTATCACCATTTCAGAGCTGCAATGAGATGATATTTTGAGTTACCTACAGCATCTATGATATCATATGAAAATATCTGTGATTTGTTTGCTGATTAGTCATAAGTCCTTCTAATATTGCTGTGTTACCTACATTCATAATTAAAGAAAATGCCAAATTTCAGTTAGAGGCTAATGAAAATGAAGTATAAATTTTTGTCTATTTGCATTTATGGACCCCAGGTTATCCCCCTCTTCCTTAGTCTGAATCTTCAGACTCTATGTGTGGCCTGTTTTCTCGTTCCCTGTTATGTTTTAAGCTTTGGGTCCACCTACTCTCCCTGTGTGGGCTCTGTACGCTGCACCATACGGATGGGAGACAAGACTGGGAGCCACCATGTCTAGCCTGACCCATTCACCTCTGTTCTTCTGTTTGCATCTCTGCAGGTAGAAGAAGGATGGTGGGAAGGTGTTCTCAACGGGAAGACTGGAATGTTTCCTTCCAACTTCATCAAGGAGCTGTCAGGGGAGTCAGATGAGCTCAGCATTTCCCAGGATGAGCAGCTGTCCAAGTCAAGTAAGGAAGTCTGCCCCACCGAGCAGGAGAGGGGCGGGCAGGCCGTCGGGCCTCTGCCCCAGCCTCCCTTCTGTTCCATATTCGGTGCAGAGAGGCTGTGACATAGGTGTTTTCTTGGTTACCTTAACCCATTGTAGTTAGTAAATTTATCACTATAAAGGTGTGACCTGCAGCCACACATTCTTTATGTCTCTGGATAGGTGACTGCCAGCCTTCGTGCTGTGGTAATACTGTCTCATGGGTGGCCCACGTTGCTGTGCCTCCGTATACTTCTAGAGCGTTGCTTACTGAAAGTTCGTAATTATTTTTTAAATGCACCAAATGAGGTTGTCAGTATTTCTCAACATCCTCTAAGGAACTTGGAGAAAAATGACCAAGAAAAAAATCACCGATGGTGAGAAGTGTTGCGGACAAGATGAGTGCATGCCAATTCCCTTAGAAGTCTGACAACTGGGAATCCAGGCCCTGCTGTGGGTGAGCATGTGTGTCCTTCTGTGATGGTGAGAACGAACTTCAGGTCTTTCTTTCTCCAGGGCCTGAAGGTCTTCCTCCAGCTTCTCTGCTGCCCTTTCCGGCTCATGGAGCAAAAGGTCAGGACCGAGAAGCTTTGTTCTCCCAGTTGCTAACCCAATTTCCCATGTGGGCATCTGTGTATCTCTTGTGCCGTCTCGAGCCAAGGTCACAGGCGTGAATGTTGTAGGAGGCTCGGCTGTGTCATGATGGTGTGGCACTACCTGGGGTGGCAGACTTTCCTTTCTGACAAGAGGAGGACAGCTTAGTCCGGCCAAAATAATTCTTAAATGTCTTCCTTTGCATTTAGAAAAAAATTGATTTGAGGTGTGTTCTCATGTTAGTTTGTGTCTTTTTTATTTAACTAGTAGTATGATTGGACAAATGTCCCATCTGGAGGTAAAGCCATTTCCAGAGAAGTGCTCAGGTGACCTCCTTCACTTGGTGTCTCAGCAGCTCTCAGTCATCCAGCCTGACATACATAGTAACAGTGGTACTGGCTGGTGAGCTCAGTGGCTTCAGCAATGCCCCTTCCCTCCACTGCCAGCGCATGGGACCCTCCTACCCCTGAATGCTATTCCATCCTAGAGTCTATAGTAAGAAGGACTGGAGGGGATTTTGGAGCAAATGGAGTTTCTTGGAGCTCCTGCTGCCTTCTCTGACTTGGGGCAGGGGGATTCTCTACTAACATGGCCCGGCCAACAAGAGCAGCCAGGAGGGGAGAAGGTGTGCTTGATCCCATGATGATGGGAGCTGCTCTTGCTCCCAAAATCGATATTGGAATTCTAGCTGCCCTGGTATCTTATTTTGTACACTGGAATAGTATTGTACCTGGTAATTAAGTCCTGTAACAATACCGTACCTCACCAACATTGTGGATCGAATGGGATTTTTTGGAGTGAGGACTGAATTGGGTCATTATAAACATTATTTCCATAAAGAAGTGCATTATAAGTTCCAATAGCAATAATGTATATAAGCCACCTTGCCCATAGAAGACCTTTAGGAAATAGCTGCTGTTGTTGATTAAGATAACTGTTGAGACATAACCAGTTACTATCAGCTGCTTGGAGGCTGCTTGCACACTGTTTGATAACCACGTTTGCTGAAACATCATGTCTGCATTTGGAAATCACTTTGAGATTCCTCTACTAATACAGAGGAGATCTGGAGGAGGTACTATGCAACCCCTTTGGGGGAGAGCCTTGACTCTTGGTGTCCTGCCATCTTAGCTATGCTCCCAGAGCTGGAGGGTCAGCTTCTTGTGTTTTTGGAACTATTGAAACAAACTGTCTCCTCTTATTCGAAGCTAATAACACAGACAGCTGATCCTGCCTGACTCCTCAGCTCAAAGCACATGCAGCTGAGATTCCTGGTGCAGGATTAGGAGGCTGGCTGGAACGGTCTTCCAATCATTTGGCCTTACTTCACTGGCTCAGAAGGGGCAGTTTCTCTTCTAGAGGCTGCTCCTCCTCAACACTTATTCAATTAAAAGCCTTCCATGTCAGGACCAGGACAGCTCAATGGTTTTAGCAGCCATGTTTAGTTGCCAATGGAATCTGTCCATTGTTGAGGAGATTTTGAGATCCCTGGAGAGACATGGTCTCCTAACAAGGATGGATACTTCTGATAAAAGTTACATGGCTTTTGTAATCTTCCTGTAGGTATAGTTAAGGAAAAGCAGGCCCATCTCTCCATCTGTCCATATCCATCCATTCTTCTTTCTCTCCTTCCTTCTTTTTCCCTTCTGTTCTTCATTTGTTCTACCTTTATTGAGCTCCTATTGTTACTAAAGCACTGTACTAGGCACTGAAGATATACAGAGACAGATCAGACAGGGTCCCTGCCTTCAGTAAGCTCACATTGCAGAAAGGCGCACACAAATCAGCAGAAGTTCAGGAGAGGGTCCCAAGTGCTGTGCTCGAGGGCATCTGAGGAAGAGTGGGGCACAAAGGCAGAGAGGCTAGTCCCGTGGGGCCGTGGGGCTTCATAGAAGAACAGCCATGAGAATGATGTCCTATACCTTGCTAAATGGAAATGATCCCCTGAAAGAGAGAAACAGCATCTCTCACTGTTCTGATAGGATCTTCAGTAGCCATTCACACTCTGAATTTGCTTCAGCATGTGACAATGTTAAAATTTATATCATCAGATCAGATCACGAGCAGAAACTGTGTTACTGGTACAGTTTCTCTAAGTAGAACCTTTGGTTTGGTTTTAGAATGAATCTGCTTACTCTCTACTCCCAGAAAATGGTGTTAATGGTTTTGATGTGCTTTCACTTTTGTTTTGAAATAATTAGATGCATAGGAAGTTGCAAAAACAAACACAAAACTATACAGGGAGGACCTGTGTATCCTTCACCCAGTTCCCCCCAGTGATAAAATCTTGTATAATTATAGTAAAGTCATATTTACTTTTGTCGTAAGACTGAAAAAGACAAAATGTAATTAAGGTACAAAAGACATCTAGCTTTTTGCTCTGGTATGAGCTAAAATGTCCTTAATCAAGGTCTTTGTTAGACTAGCGCATTAGTATGCTTCATAAATTATAGTTTTTCACAGAGATTGCTTAATTTATATATGGCTCTGGGAGTAAGTTCCTAATGTTTGTGCCATGTTGGTAATTTTTAGGGATCATAGGGACATCATATAAAATTCTCTTACTTTAAATGCTTCCAGATGTTAGGGTAAGGCTTTTTTAGAAGACAGATAAAATCTGTGTCTTGGTACATATGAAGAGAACCTTGTGTCTTTGTGTACAGTGAATCTTTGTACATCTCTTTGTCATGTACGTACACACACACACACACACACACACACACACCACCTCTGTATGTGCACGTTTATTTGGTATTTGTATTCTTCACATTTCTACTTCCAGAAAGTATTTGAGGTAGTTACTGAGTTTTATATACCAATGGATG
>RJWJ010002624.1:24426-97847 GCA_004363605.1 Indri indri | reverse complement strand
CCGGCTAATTTTTTCTATGTATTTTTAGTTGTCCGATTAACTTCTTTCTATTTTTAGTAGAGACGAGGTATCGCTCTTGCTCAAGCTGGTTTCGAACTCCTGAGCTCAAACAATCCGCCCGCCTCGGCCTCCCAGAGTGCTAGGATTATAGGTGTGAGCCACCACGCCCGGCCACTCCCTTCACTTTTTCCCATTTCAGTTTCCTCTGCTGGAAAGACAGAATTTTACAGTAGAGGCAGCACCTGTCTCTAACAGATGCTGAAAAGATAAATGAAAATGCATTTGTAGAATGCTTGAATTTCTTAGAGAAGGGACCTCAGATAGACAAGGTGCATTTACGTGGTTAAAACAAAAAACTCAGGTCAAACCAACATCGAGCCAAACATTCCTTAGAATGCCAAGGATGTAGTGTGTACCTGACGAATGATAATCATAAGAATGATAGGGCTGTGCTTTTTTCCCCCCAGAGGAGGATCTGCTGTTTGAAATTCACCTATTGCAGAACGTTATTTGAGGGTTGTGGATTTTTCTGCTATTGGGAGAAGGGTTTGATTCATTCAGTCTGCTCCTAGTGAAGATCAACTAGAACTAGACGATCCTAGTCACAAAGGAACGGATTCACTGACGATGCTCAACTTTTAAACAAGAATGGCAAATCCAGATTAAGAGGGATCAGAATGCCTTCCCTTCTTCAGTGTTTCCAGGTTTGTGTGAGGGATGCAGTTCATGAAAAGAAGGATTGGGTTGGCTCAAGAAACAAATCTGAGAAGAAAAAGCCTGATAGATTTCTGATCAGAAAACTCTGTCCTTGGGGAGAGCAAGGCTCAACTCTGCATAAATCATTACTTGGGGCCTGTGATGCTTCCTTGCTATTTAGGAGGAATTTGTTGTACTTAGTTGCATCGAGCTACTATTTCCTCTTATCCTGGAAGTATTGGCTTCAGTTCACCATGGTCTCAGAGTAGAGATTGTCAGAAAAAAAGAAGAAAAGAAAAGGAAAAAAAAAATCTGTTCAATTCCAACCTAACAAACTAATTTGGGACTCAGTTCGATTTAGGATAGTTCTGAGACCACCAAGCTCATTATGTCTTGGCATTTTATATTTGCAGAGGAGATTCTAATAATTTATTAATCCTTCCGTGACCTGAAGCTCCAGATTGAGCTTGTGAATAAAACAACAGGCCAGAGCTTCAACTAGCTTGAAGTCCTTTCTTCTTTATCATATAAATTGGTAAGAAAAACATTGAAATCTCCTCCCACCAATGAATAAATGGACAAAGCATATGAATAGACAATGGACATAAGAAAAAAAAACTGTTAGGAAAGAAGCATAAGGAAAGACATTCAGCCTTGCCAGTAATCAAAGAAATGCAAGGTAAATAACAAGAACCATTTTTTACCCATTAATTTAGGAAGAAGCAAAATTGGTAACAGCCATTGTTGGCAAGGTTGTGGTGAAACCAGTATTAATCGTGCACCGCTGAAGGAAACTGGCACAACCTTTTTGAAAGGCAATTTGGCAAGCATGAAATTATGTTCGTATCCTTGACCCAGAAATCCCACTTCTGGGAATTTAAAGAAATATGCAAAAAAAAGAAAAGGTCACGTGCACAGAATCATCCACTGCAGCACTGTTTATTAGAGTGAGAGCTAGAAGCAGCCTAAATATCCCACAGGGGAATGGACACTTAGTAGCAGCTATTAAAATATTATTTATGAAAACTCCAGCAACATGGAGAGTTGCTTATAACTAAACACAAAAAGGGTACAATGTATTCAAACTACAGCTGCAACCATGTAAAAAGGTTTGCAATAAAAGAGAATTTAAAAAGATTACACAAAAAATGTGAATGGCTATGTTAGCATGGTGAGGTTATAAGTGACTTTTCTTATTTCCATACTCTCTGTAATGATGTATCATTATTTTTACAATAATTGGCTTCAAAAAGAAAAAAAAACAGGTAAGCCAAAATAAAGTTACCTTCTTCATTATCAAAATCCGAGACATTTCCATCTGCTACATCCTTCTCTTTGAGGTAGTTCAGCAAAAACTGTTCAATGTCTTCTGCTGTGGTACTATTCTCAAGAGTCACTGGTCTTCGGTGCAAATGACTTCCCTCTTCCCCTAAACTTTGCTCTTGGAGTTGCCCGAGATCACCTGTGTCTGGGAACCACTGGGCTGTAAATAAAGTGTTACAATGATCACTTGGTTATCAACAACAGACATTAGTGCTTTACATGTAGAATAAGATCTTTGCCATGGCTGCGTGGCCCCCACATGATCCAGTCCCACCTGCCTCTCCAATCTCTTCTATTGCTCCCAGACGCTCATTAACTGACCATCTTCCAGTGCCTTCGATGTGCCAAGCATTTTCCTGCCTCAGAACCGTTGCATGTGCTGCTCTTGCTGTCTGGAATGCTTTACCCCTACTTTATATCTGATTAATTCCAAGTCCCTTTTCATGTCTCAGTACAAATAGAACTCACCCAATAAAACCGTCCCTTGTCTCCCCAATCTAACTTAGGTCACCTGTATGATGTCTTGTATAACAGCACCATATTCTTTCTCTTCATATCAACTCACAATTTGTAATTATGTATTTATTTTGTATGAACTATTCAGCATCAGAATTTCCCACTGTGCTCTGTGCTCTACTAGTCACCACTAGAAATCCAAATCTGATACGCCGAGGAGAGAATGGGTGCTCAAGATATATGCTGAATGAAAACATACAGGAGATTGAACACGTACAAGTGACAAAATTCTGAGTACAGAACAGCAGTAGTCATTAGCAGAAGACAGAGCCTTGAGAATGGACAGTTGCATACTGTATTTCTGACATAAAATACTTCAGAAGGCTGGTCATTCTCTCCCTAAAGCATTACCTTCTTTGGTGATGCTCTGATACCTCTGATATGTCACCAAAGAATAAACCTTAAACACCACTGAGTCCAGTGGTTTCCAAACTGTGCCTTGAGGAGCCTTAGGGCTCTGCAGAAATGTCTTAGGGATAACAACAGGGAAGGCACCAAGAGACGGCAGGCTGAGGGAGAGGGTTCCAGGGTCTCTATTCCTTCTTCACACAGAGCACCTCTAATTTCAACCATTTTTGTATATCGGGGGATCCCCCAAAGCCTTCGTATCAAAAAACATCTTTATACTTAAAGAATGAAACAACAACCAAAAAATCCCACAGCCTGAAAATCGCTGCTCTGGTCCAGTGCCCTCCTTTTGCAGAGGGGTGGGAAAAAGACTCTTGCTAACCTTTAGCCCTTGCTAATCTCCTTTTCATCAAGGAGCATCTGCACAGAGCCAGGGCAACAAGAGATGGGAAATGATGGGGCCAGGCATCTGGGAGCAGAAGAGAGCAAATGCTTGTGATGAGAGCCTTCAACCCGGTATCTGGGGGTTCCTATATGTAGGGATCGATTATGACATTTCTTCAATGTTCCACCCCCAGCTGTAAACCAGGTACTCAGTGTACTCTAAGGGATTGGTTCCCAAATAGTTAAAGCCCGGATCCAGCATTTACACTGCTAAGACTAGACACGCTGCAAAGATTATTTCTAGATTCAAGGCTAGTGCCAGACATTAAAATGTCTTTGCTCACAAATGGCTTTTAAACATATGAAAAGAAGCTCAACCTCACTCTTAATGCAAATTAAAACTATAATAAGGTGCTATTTTTCTCCCATTGGATTAGCAAAGATCAAAAGCTTAGTAATATACAGTGTGGGAGAGGGCGTGGCAAAATTGGCACTCTCTTGCATTAGTGATGGAGTTTAAATTGGTATAACCTCTTAGGAGAGCAACTTGATACTCTCTATCAAAAATTTACACGTAATACCCTTTAAACCAGAGCATTTCTTTCAGGAATTCATCCTCTTGATACACTGAGGCATGTTCAAAATCACCTATAAAGATATTCACTGCAGCATATTTTTGTGGTGGCAAAAGACTGGAAACAACCAAAATGTCTACCAAGAAAGGACTGGTTAAACACACTATGGTGCAGCCACACAACGGAATACTATATGCAACCATAAAAAGAACGTAGCAGTCCTATATGTATGGATATGGCATCATCTCCAAGTTCTGAAATACGAGGCACGAATACTTTCTTATTTTCAAAGCTACCCTATTTTTTTCTTGTTATGAATAATCAGCCAACTAGTAGTTGGTACTAAGCAGTAATTTAACTGATGGTTCTTGCCCTTACTGTGGCATCCAATGCTTTTTAGTCAATGCATGTGAAACACTGTTTACGGTAACTCAATTTCCTAAAACATGTACTGGGTTCTTTTAGTCTCAGAGACTTTTCAGAAGTTCTCTGAGACCAAACTTCCACTCCCATCTTAAAAGAGTGGCCCATCAGTTAGATAATCCAATGACAAACAGAACTGCTAGCACAATGGGCTACTTTAATTCATGACTGTACCAACTCCACCTCAGTATTACTTAGTATCTAATATTCAATAGGTATATTCTGGGTTATTTGAAAACTTTCAGAAAAGCTATCTCTAATTTTGCTTCTGTTCCTAGGATGCCCCAGAGTTAATCTTAAACATCCTCATTTCCCTTTCTACAAGGAAGACCCTCCCCTTCCTCCACCTCGATTTTTTAAAAAAAGTGCTACACATGATTCTCAACATTCCTCCTTCAGAGATGACCACAGACATCTGCAATCTAAGGCAATTCAATTTTCAAGGCCCAAATTGAGATATCGCCTGAGAGATATATTTCATAGGACTTTAACATTTTTTTTTTTTTAAATCTCAAATTGAAATGTAGTTCCCCAGAACAGTAAAGGTGGGATATATTTGGCCCGTGGGAGCCAGTCCCAGTCTGCATAAGCAGCTAGCCAGTCTTAGGAGGGGTGCCCTGGGGGTGGGCCCAGGTGTGTCTTGCTCACGACTGACACCCCAGTGACCAGCCCACTACATAGGCTTCTGAGAAGCTGTAAAATAAAATCCAAACTCCTTCCCTTGGCCTACGAGGCCCTGCAGGATTTGTCCTTGACCTCCTTTCCAACTTCATCCTTCCACAATGGCCTCTTTTCCATTCTCCAAAGACCCCCAACCCCTTCTTCCCTCTGGGCCTTTGCACCTGCTGTTCCCTTTGCCTGGATGTTTTTAAAAATCATAAAAAGAATGTGACAGCCCTGTATGTACTGATGGGTCCTTCTCACCCTTCAGGTCTCAGCTCTAGTGTCGCCTCCTCAGAGCCTCCCTTACCACTCAACTGCAAGTAGCCTGTCTCTGTTATCCCTTGCATCAAGGTGTTCGTTCCTTCACAGCACTTATCGGAATCTGCAATGAGCTTGTTTAATGATTTGTTTACTTGTTTATCATCTCTTGCAGCTGCAGGAAAGCTCCACGAGTTTATTTCATCTTGTTCGCTGCTGTATCTTCATTACTTAGCAGTGTCTGACATATGGCAGGCATTCTTCACTGAATGAATGAATAAAAGAACATTCATGTTGTATGTGAATGTTCATGAATGAAAGATGAACACTGGAACGGCGTCAGCTACAGGGCAGAGGACTGTCCCTGTCATAGTCACCTTCCATGACAAAGTATCTTATATGATTTTGGCTAAAAAGCCAGCTAACAAAATCAGGCCAGCGACCTTTTCCACCTGCCTCAGAGGCTACTAGCAGGATTGAAATAAATAACAGAAATATGCTCTTTGGGTAAAAGGGACCCAGGTACATATTGCTTTTTAATTCAAAGATTGATTGTCCATTTGAGGGATTTTTTTTTCTTGTAACTGCTGTCCAAAATTTTGCCATTCTAATGGTGGCTAACATCTCCAGCAGTCACCCAAAAGGATCAAACGGAAGAAGAGAAACTCAAATCAACTCAGACGATTAGAAGGTTAAAAGGAAGTTTCTAGACCTGTCCAGTAATGGTAGTTATTAGCTACATAGGGCTATTAAAATAAAATTAAAAATTCAGTTTCCCAGTTGTACCAGCCATGTGTGGTTAGTGGCTATTGTATTGGACAGAACAGATACAGATTATTTCCATTATAGAGAGTTCTATTAGACGATATTGTTCTAGACTATATGCGGACTGAATAATTCATGTTATTCCTGTTCTTCATTAGTATAGGTACTGCTAACTCTAAGTATCATCAGGAGCGGTTTGATATATTGGAAAGAACAAAATTGTCATAAACCCTGACTTTATCCTTTAATAACTGTGTGACCTGGCTAAGTAAGATCTCATTGACCCTTAGTTTTTTTATTTATAAAGTAAGAATAAAGTTTACATTTAGTCTGCAGGGTTTATATCCCTGGCACAGAGCAGGAGCTCAATAAATGGTGGAGATTACTGAAAGTATAAAAAATAAACAGTGAAACCCCACTGTAACACGTGGGACTGGAGAGACAACTATTCACATGTCCTCCAGAGCATAACCACAAACAATGCAAAAAACAAGGTGAGGCAAACTAGGATACTGAGTCTTGTCCCCCAAATCAGCATTAAAAAGGGCTCTCAATGTACCTAATGCTGCCAGCAGGGCGTGCAAAACACTGACAAAGGAGGCAGCTCTCTTATCGTAAAATTGGTCCAGGGTGGCCAAGACATCTTGAACCACATCTGCCACCAAAGGAAGCAGGCTAGCATCTGAGTTCCGCAGCATGACTTCTAAGACCTTTGGGGTATGAGGGTGCAGCGCCAGATGCCGCAGATTTAAAGAGATCCCATTGACTAAATAGTCTGAATTTTGATTGATCAGGTGCTGCAGGGAGCCGTAGCCACAAGCATGACAAATGTCCGCCATGGTGCTGGTGGCCACCTGACTAATAAGTAGGGTTTGGTCTCCAGCCTTCTCCAGTACTGGATAGAGGGCTGACATTAAGAGCAAACGAAAGTCTTTTCCTAGTGCGTATGCAAACTGGCCAATTCCTTCCAACTGGATGCATATTTGCCAGATATTGCTGTTCATGGAGCAAATAGTGGGACTTGGTTTTGAGAAGGCTAGAAAAGATGTAACTTGGTGGGTGTGTGCACCAGATGTGATTGCCTGGAGGCCCGACTCCTTCATCATTAGCTCCTCTCCCAGTTCCTCAGCTTCTATACAGGTAACCAAATACCAATTTTCTTGACTAGTGTATTCGTCAAGTATAGATGTCACGATCTCTCTCAGTTCCTCTGGGCTTGTTTTAATATGTTTTTCATGAAGATCCTCCACCTCCAGCCCAGCAGCCCCTGCAACCAGTTCATTAAGGATCATGGCGGCTTGTTTCCGATAAACCACAGATTCGTGGTACAGTTCCATAAAGTGATCCACAAGCAAATAAAGGTTCCCATAATAACCAAGAAGCTGACAAACTTGCCTCAAGAGCAAGAAAATCCTTTCGTCAGTGAAGAAGCGGAAATATCTCCTCTGCATTTGGTTCCATGGTTGTGCAGCTGAGGTCTTTGGAGAAGCATTCAGATCATCAGAGTTCCAACGCCGTTCTTCTACAATCTTGATGTCAGCCACATCTAGCTCTAGAACTTGGATGAGTGCTTTGGAAAGGCGTTGGAGATGGACCACAGAATTGAGGACAAAGTTTACTTTTGGGCCCAAGAGTTTCAGACAACCAAGTAACAAGGAAAGAGCAGAGAATTTGCCCTGATCATCTTCAGAGTTCATTAGGCGGGGAAGAGAAGTGGCGAGGGAATGCAGGCTTTCTGACAAGATGTCAGCGAAGGCTTTGTTGCCCACTACTACTTGCTGATCTGCAAAATGTCTCAGGACTTTATTGCACTGGGCTTGGACCTCAGGACTCTCATCATTTACTAGCCCCACCAAAGCCTTCAGAAGGGGACCTGTAGATTCAACCAGTGACCGACTGCACCTCAAAAGAAGGTCCTCCACAAGTCCTACCAATTCCAGCCTCACCTTCCAGTGTGGGTGAACTGAAACACACTCAATTATCTTTTTAATAAGGATAGTCAACTTGTCGCCAGTATTTTTTACCCAATCTGCTTCTCTGTGAACCATCAGCTCTGCTACTCTGTGCTCAACTGCAGGCTTTGCTTGGACCTTTGAGATTCTTTTGAGCTGTTCATCAGCCATAATGAAGCTCACAGTCTTGTAAAAGATCTTTAGGGAAGACACAACAATGCTGTGACCTTGTTTAAAGTCTCCTGTGATAACCCTGGTCAGGGCAGTTGAGACTCCAGGCAAAAAAGAGGCAAACAAATCCCCCAGCTGCTGTTGTTCAAGCTCATCCAAGGACCTTGGATGGTCTTGACAATCACACTGAAAGAGTAGAACCTGTAAACATTTTAAGGCAGCAATTTTAATTTGCTTTGATTTCTCCTGTTCTGCTAGGGCTAACAGTAAAGATACAGCAAATCCTAAACGCGGCAGGATGGAGGGCTCATATAAAGTCAGAACGATGTCTCCGTAAGCCGAGTGCATTAACGTGCTGAGTCCTTGGATCACAGCCAATTTCAACTCCTCTGACACAGCTGCAGGTTTTTGGGAGTTGGGTGAATACAGACAAGCAGAGAGCTCCGAAAAGAGTTCCTGGAGAAGCTCTTGTTCTTTCACACATGTTGAAGAGAGGACAAATGTGAGGCATTCGACCACACTCTGGATCAAGCGCTCTCTTTTGGGACCTGGGGTCTTCAGGGCAAATCGCAAAGGGAAGAGGATGTACTGCTGAAGTTCCTGAAGGGCAGTGTCACTCACAGCTTGTAATTGTGTCTGCAGATGTTCCACGTTCTCCACCGTCTGGGTCTTTGTGAGCTGAACACAGACTGGACGTAAGACACCAAAGGCCGCCTCAGGAGTATCAAAAACTGCCATTGTGCAATAGTGTTCTTCTCACTGAGGAAACATCCTGCAGGCTGGAGGGAGGAAACCTTTCAGTAAAGGAGGTCACACTCAAAGCAAATACAAAGTGAACTTGCGTTCTTTCATTCAACAGACATTTACTAGGCGCCTGCGTGCCAGCCACTGCACCAGGCACTAGCGGTGCAATGAAACGAAAACGAGACGGCTCCTATTCTTAGGGGTCCCCCAGTGTAGCGACGGAAGTAAATGTACAGTTACAACACAGTCTCTTAAGGATTAAGACAGGCCTATGCTTACGGTCCTAACTGAGTGGGGAAGAGTCATATCCCTGGGAAAGCCAGGAGGGTTTCACAAGAAGAATATACCTGAGTCATGACTTGAGGGATGAAAGAATAGGAATCTGTGGGCTATTCTAAGGAGTTTGGACTTTAACTGGTAGTGACAGAGAGCCACTGAAAGTTTTGTCTTTTTAAAATTGAGGTATACATAGAGTAAAATGTACTATCTTAATGTACAGCTCAGTACCCATGTAACCACTACCCAAAGTATGACAGAGAATATCTCCAGCACCCCAGAAGGCTCCCTTGTGCCCTTCTGCAATCAATTCCTATACCCCCTGCCCAGAGGTAACCACTACCTGACTTCTACCACTACAGATTAGTTTAGACTGTTGTCATTGAGAGATTTTTTTTTTTTTTTTTTTTTTTTTTTTTGAGACAGAATCTCACTGTGTTGCCTGGGCTAGAGTGCCATGGCGTCAGCCTAGCTCACAGCAACCTCAAACTCCTGGGCTCTAGTGATCCTTCTGCCTCAGCCTCCCGAGTAGCTGGGACTACAGGCATGCGCCACCATGCCCGGCTAATTTTTTCTATATATTTTCAGTTGTCCGATTAATTTCTTTCTATTTTTAGTAGAGATGGGGTCTCGCTCTTGCTCAGGCTGGTCTCGAACTCCTGAGCTCAAACAATCTGCCCGCCTTGGCCTCCCAGTCATTGAGAGATTTTAAGCAGGGGGTGATATGGTCAACTTTATGCACTGAAAAGATACCTTGGCAGCCAGTAATACAGGAGAAGAATCAGAGCTGAGTAAGAACGAAAGCAACACGAAATGACGGGGGGCACAGAAAGATGGGAAAACCAGGAGCACACACTATCACAGAAATCACAGGAGAAGACAGATTCCAGCAGGATGGAAAGGGGGACGGCAGGCAGGCAAGCAGGCAGGCAAAGGAGACAGGTTTATAGATAAGCGAAGAAGCTGAGCAACTTAATACCCGAGAGTCTTTCTTTTCTCTCTGAAGAGAAATTCAAAGTCATGGACTGACAGTGAACAAGAACGAGGATAAACAGAGGGCTTGAGGAGAGAAATAAAAGTCTCAAATATTCCCTTTGGGGAAGCAGAGCATGCTGGGAAGACGTAAAAGCGTGGCCCAAGGGTACTGAGGACTGAACTAGGGTGGAAAGCATAAATGTGTGTAACTGTAAAATGCTGGCATTGGATGGAGGCTTAGTGATCATTTAGTCTTGTGGTCTCTCTCTTTCTTTGTCCACTTGCTGGAGGCTTCTGAAAAGATGATGACAAGAAGATGCTTCTGCTGCCTCTCTCTACCCCCAGTTCCATCACTCCTGAACCTAGTGGCTATCGACTGGCAGGCAAGTGGTGCCTGGTGGGTGCGGCAAGACCTGCTCAGTCCAGAGCCAGCAATGGTGCCGATTTTCCCTTTGGGTCAAGAGGGGCTCCAGGGCACAATCAAGACTCTGATACTCTGGACAGAGTATGGCCCACTGAGCTCCATGGACCCCTGTGAGGAAGGGCACTGCTGGTCTCTGTGAGGCTTCTTGGGGGGGATATCTCCTGGTCTCTGTAGTGCTAAGAAGCCAGGGAAGGGAAGAATTTTCCCTATCCCAGGCTAGAAAAATGCCAGGCACAAAGCTTGGCTTGGGTCTAATGATACCCCATTGGCACCAGCTCATACAATGACGATACAGAGGCTGCTGTGCCATCCCCTGCCTGGGACACCGGTAGTTGGATCAATACATAGACAAGGAAGACAACTGCTTAATGGGATCCAGCAGTCACAGGTAGGAAAAGCATTTCAGCACTCCTTGAGGTGGTGAATCTTATTAATAGATTAACAGAACCACTAAAAGAGGCAGATAAGAATTTGAAGAATAATAACAGGACCAATTAAGGAAGTTCAATTACAAGATAAAAGATATTTCTTAAAATTAAAAACATGATTTTTCACACACAAAAAAGCTCAATTGAAGAATTTTTTTTTTTTTTTTTTTAAAAGATCATCAATTGCTGAGACCCAATTAGTGGCCTGGAAGATGAAGCGGAACTGTCTTAACCCTGAGCAGGAATGCAAGAGATGGAAATTGTGAGACCTGGAGGACAGATTTGGGAGAAACAACATTTTTCTCAGCTGCAAAAAGATGTATCTGGAGATTAAAAGGCCTGAAGGATACACGCCTGACCTCATTTTGGTAAAATTCCTGAACTCTAAAGATGAGAAAAATCACACATGCTTTCAGGAAGAAACAACAAATAACAAAGGAAAAAAAAATGGCTTTGAGCTTCTAATTGGCAACAATGGATGCTAAAAGACAGTGGAATAGCATTTACTGACCGCAAATAAAGGCTTGCAGCCCCCAAACTCTAGATACAGTGAAGATATTCACCTGTCAAGGCAGAAGAACAGTCTGCAAGAGAAGGTATCACCCATGTATTCTACCAGAGGAAGACACTTGAAAAATAACTCTGTTCAAACAACTCAAAACAGAGACCCAAGAAAGGAAGATAAATGAAAAAGAAAACACTGATAATTTTTTTTCATTTTAGCATGGAAAACTTTCTTCTAGTGGAAAGCTCCAGAATTAAAACCAGACAAAATCAGAGGGTCTCTTGTTAGTGCTGGGGTGAGGGCAATGGCTTAGGGCTCTGCATCTTTCTCATTCACCTAAGGAGTTTCAAGAAGATAACCTGGAGTCCCCCAGGGTGCTGGTTCCTAAACTATGTTCTCAGATTATACAATAAAAACTGTAACAGAGCTAATAAAATGGGAAACACAGTAGTCTAAAACTGAACTCATCTACTTTTCACTGTGTTCCTTTTGTGATTTACGGTCCTCACTCACTAGAAACCTTGGAATCTGTTTTCTTTCACCTCCCTCTTAATCCCATCATTCCCCACATTTCAAAATCTACCCCTTTGACATCTTTCAATCTATTGATGATGATAACTACATGTTTAACTCTAACAGTTTTCTCTCTGGCCCCTTGGCTTGTGTGCTTGCCCTTCCTGAATCCACATTTCACCCTAACACTTTAGTAATCTTTCTAAAACAAAAACATGATCACTCCTCTCCAACTGCTCTCCACAGCTGCCTAAAGTACGCACACTTCTAGGTGTAGGCACACCTAGGCCCTACCATGGCATACAGGACTCTTCACCGTCAGGCCCCTTCCTGTCTTGCCAACCTCTCATTGCTTCATCCCTTGAACTCTAACCTGCAACCACGTAAAACTATAAAACTTGCAATTTTCTAAGCAGGCGATGCCATTTCACATTTTCCTCCTTTTTCCTGCTACTGCACACACCTCTATTACGGTATTTAGCATGCTGTATTATTTGTGTATATGTCTGTCCTACCTACTTTAGACTGGGGGCTCTGTGACAGCAGGGGAAATCCTACATCCAGAAGCTAGAAGAGCATCTGGCACATGGCGAGCACTCAAAAACACCTGTACAAATTCTGCTTTCGAGCAGAATATAGCAGGGTGTGGAAGGCTAATACTCCTGATGACTAGAAAAAGCCAAATAAATTACAAAAATCATTTCTTAAAAGCATCCATTACTTGTGTAAGTAACAAGGACTACATGGACTAACAGACTAGGGAGGGGAGAATGTAGCTTTTTGTTGTGAGTTTTTTTTTCCCCTCTTGGTGCATCTGCTGATCCCGCACATGGGCTCAGGATTAGGGTGTGGCTGCCACTGGGGAAGGAGAAACCACAATGCTTTTAATGGTCCTGTGGGGCCACAGAGACAAAACTGCCGTCTTGAGGGGCCTCAAAATACCCTCAAATATACTTCTGGAAGAAGACTGCTGCTGGGGACAAAGAAACCAGTAGAGATCTTGGTGTTCTTCAAAGCTAGAGTAATGAAACTGAAGATTTAAGGGACCCATACTTGGTTGGTGTCTTCCTCAAGACAGTTGGCAAATTTTGAAGCTATGTGAAGTGGTAGGCTAAAGAACTAAGTTGAGACTCTTTAAGGGGCATAACCAAATCTCCCACAGTCTTTCAAATCTGAGGAGACAAAAAGACTTTCAAGCTTTCAATTGAAAGTCCTGGAGGACCACACTCTAATAACAAGGACAAACCAGAGTAAGTTTGAGGCTCACCAGAATTGCAACCCAGCAGTGACCCAGCTCAAGCCAGGATTGGACTGAAGTGTTCGGCTAACAAAAGAAAGGCGGAAATCTCTCGGGTAAAATATATGGAGCCACTACGATTCTTTTATATAATGTCTGGTATATAATAAGAACTTTTTTATACATGTGAGGAGGCAAAACCACGTAACTGATAATCAAGAGAAAAAATAGACATTAGAAGTAGACCTACAGATGACCTAAATATTGAAGTTAGCAGTCAAGAACTTTGAAATAACCAAGATTAATAAAGTCAAGAAATAGAGGAAAAGATGGATAGAGTGAAAGGATAAATAATTTTACCACAGAATTGGTTGGAATCTATAAAAAAATTCAAATGGATACTCTAGAACTGAGAAATATAGTATTTATAAATAAAAACCCACTGTAAGGTTTTAACAGCAAACTGGACTCAGCAGGAGACAAGATTAAAAATACCCAAACTCAAGCAAACAAAAGGATGGTAAACACAGATAAGAACATAAAAGACAGGTGGAATACATTCAAAGGTCTCACATGTGAATTAATGAGTCCCAGAAGATAATACAGCATAGACCAGAAACAATATTAACGTATCTAAAAGAAATCAAAGAGATTAACCTGCAGATTCAAGAAACTCAGCAAAGCCCAAGTTAACCAGTACAAAGAAAAGCACACACAGATACATCACAATCGAATTGCTGAATGCCAAAGATAAAGAGGAAAACCTTAAAAGAGTGGAACAATTAAGACTGACGGCTGACTTCTTAACTGAATTGAAAAAATTCAGAAGTCAACAGAATATCTTTGAAGTACTGAAAGAAAATAACTACCAGCCTTAAATTTTATATCCGACATAAACATCTTTCAAAAAAGAAGGTAAAATCAAGATGTTTTTAGATAAATAAAACCTGAGGGAATTCACTATCAGGACTACACTAAAGGAAAGAATAAAGTGAGAAAATGAACACAGACAGAGGCATGGAAACATAAGAGGGAATGAAGAAAATGGAATACTTCAATATAAAAGGATATTAACTGTACAAACAATAGCTATTATGTCTTTTGTAGTTTAAGCATATATAAAACTAAAATGCAAGACAACAATGATGCACAAAAGGTGGGGAGGGTGAAGGAGTTAAATGTCTAAGAGTCTAGCAGCATCAGGAAGTGATAAAATAGTGTTAGACTGTAACATGTCAAGATGCTGAATACATGTTAAAATCTATAAGGTAAGCTCTAAATAATTGCAAAGGTATATTTATCCAACAAGTTCATAGGGGAGTAAAAATGGAATAATAAACATTTTTGGTTAACCCAAAGAAGGCAAAAATGAGAAAAAAAGAAATAAAACTAGCGAGCCAAATAGAAAACATGGTAAGATGACAGACAGAAGTCCAACTAAGACAGTAATGACATTAACTCAGAGTTTCTTAACAGTGGCACCACTGACATCCTTTTGTTTGCTTCAGTTTGGGTATTTTTAACCTTATCTCCTGCTAAGTCCAATTTGTGGTTAAAACCTTACATTGGGTTCTTTTATAAACAGTGTATTTCTCAGTTCTACAGTATCCATTTGGGCTGGATAATTACATGTTGGTGGAGGCCATCCCGTGCATTCTAGGATATTTAGCAGCATCCTTGACCTCTACATCTTGGCCATCCATCTCCATCCACCAGATGCCAGGAACACTCCCCAAGGTGTGACAACCAAAAATGTCTCCAGACATTGCCAAATGTCCCATGGAGGACAAAAATTGCCCCAGATTTGGTACTGTTGGTTAATATAATCTCAATCAAAATCCCAGCAGAATTTTTACAATTTCAAGATTCACTATAAAGGTACAACAGTGAAAAGACAGTGTGTGATTAGCATAAAGACAGACAAACATATTAATGGAACAGAATTGAGAAATAAGACCACATGTAGAATAGAGAGTCCAGATATAGACCCACACACCTGACAAAGGTGACGGTGAAATAAAGTGGGGAAAAAAAACCTGCATCTTGATTCCATCACACCAGATTTAAAAGTGAAATGTAACACAATAAAGCTTGATAAAGAAAACAGAGAAGAACATCTTTGTGATCTTGGAGTAGGCAAAGATTTCTTAAATAGGATACATTAAAACAATTGATCTTCATTAAAAGAAACTATTAAGAGAGTGAAAAGGCAACCCATAAAGTGAAGGAAGATATTTGCTATGTATCTGAGATGAAACACTCATATCCAGAATATACAAAAGATTTTTATTTATAAATTAAGAAGATAACCAAATAGAAATGTCCTGAATAGACATATCACAAAAAATGATATCCAAAAGGCCAATAAACATATGAAAAGACATTCAATATCATTAGTTAGGAAAAGGCAATTTAAAACCATAATGAAATACCATTACATACCCACCAGAAAGGCTAACTTGAAAAAAAGGGAAAGACAAAAAAAAAAGGAAAATAACAGGTGTTGGCAAGGATATGAAGCAACTAGAACTTTGGTTCAGCACTGATGGGAGTATAAATTAGTACAACTAGTGTGGAAAATTCTTTGGCAGTATCTATTATTTTAAAGGTGAAAATAGAATATGCTCTATAATCTAGCAATCACCATTCTTTCATACATACCCAACAGACATGAATATATAAGCTTATCAAAAGGTGTGTTCCAGAATTCACTATCCACATTCACCCTAAAACGAACAAAAATGGCCATTTATAGTGGAATGGATAAACTGGGTATATTCTCTCAACGAAATACTATATAGATGAAGATTTACCACAAACAGAGATCCTCAAAAGACTGGGTTAGAGGCTCAGAAATATATAAACCAGCTTTCTGTAAGGAAGACAGCATAACACATTGCTACTCTGACATGACTATAAAAGATAATCATATAGCTTTATGGGATGGCATGAAATCATACTTGTGTGACAATATGTCAATTATAGAAAGAATTGTTTAGCGATTTAGAGCCTTAGGGGTCCAGGATTCTATTCCTATAAAATGTAACCCTGATTATTTAAAGTGGTGCTGCAGCAAAGTTTGATGTTATATAATCAACAACAACAGGGCATTCTGGCCCAGAAAGTTATACTAGGATGAGGCATTCGGAACATGCCGATTCTCTGGGGGAGGAGACAAAACAACCCCAAGTTCAGATAGTGACTAAATAAACATAATAAACAGTTCTTGACTGCTAATGGCCATCTAAACCCTTCCTAGTTTAGAGCACCTCCACTGTAGTCTGGAAAGTAGCCACTGCAGAGGGAGAAGAGATCTGCAATAGGAAAGCATCAATAAACTCGAGCCCCCTGGCAAGCTTCTTCCCCGCCCCTTTCTGCTTTGTAACAGGGATGGGCTATGTAAGATCCCTGGGCCATGATGTGCAGGTAGTGAAGACAAATGGAACAATCTGTACAGGACATGGTGTTACGCTTTACAGATGCTTAAAGGATAAGATCACAAAGTACCTATTGCATCATACAATCAAGAAGTGAAAAGGGGGGAAAAAGGAATGCAAAAGGAATCCGGAAATAGGATGAATACCAACAGGGAAGCACTCATGGGGGGAGAAGGACTTGTGTTGCGGTGAGGGGACTATATGCTTGAGGCTGTGTGGGAAGGCTGCTTGAGGCAGAAGTCCTGACACAAGAAAAGGTCAGAAGGGAAAAAAGTCATAGCACTAATAAAGGCAGAGACAAGACAGAGATGCCATCAAGGCAAGCCAGCCCAGCTCACAGTTATTCTGATGAGATCACCTGCTCAGGGTCTTTGTACTTTCTGCTCCCCCCACACCCTCCTGGCTCCCTCGCCTCTTTCAGGGATTTGCTCAAATGTGACTTCTGAGTAAGGCCTTCTCGGATCACCCCTATTTAACACTGCAACCCATCCCCGTCCCTACCCTGGCACTCCCTATCTCATTTCCTTGCCTTTCCAATTTTCCTCCATAGCACTTAGCACCAGCAGTCAAACCAGATTATCCACCTGTTTGTTTATTGTTTCTCTCCTCTCACTAGAATACCGGCTCTATGAGGCAGTGATTTTTGACTAGTTTGTTTATTGCTTCTCATATAGAGCAGGTATTCAAAAAATGCTTGTTGAATTAATGGCCATAATCCAAGATCTGGTTCTCTCATTGATCGAGTTTTGATATTAGCTACGTCTGAACTGGATTCTAGGCAAAAACTGCCATACTCTTCTTCCCTTGGGGTGAGTTTTTCCTAGAAGTAGTTGATCTCATCATTTATGGGAGGATCTTGCCAGATCCATTCTCAGGGGGCAGTCACAGCTCCAGATTTTGGCTGTACTCTAGCCCACATAAAATTTAATGGAAAAGATGATCTCCAAAACTTCCAACTCTGAATAACTAGCCTATAGAAGGGAAGATGGTTTAGCTCCCAGAGACAGGAGTTCATATATAAGAATGGCCAATACAAGTTCTTGAATAAGAGGAAGAGAATATTTTTTGTTATTGAAAAAAATCCATCATACACCAGGCAATGTATATGTATATAAATGTATATAAATTCCTCATCCACAAGCTGAGTAGCCCAAGGCTCAGAGAAATTAAGTGATGCCCACACAGCAAGCAGGTGTCAGACATGGGAATCGCCTCAAGCCCGTCTGACTCCAAAGGCTACAAGTACACTTTCCACTCTAGTAGAGGTTACCAACCTGGCTGTTTATCAGAATCAAGGGGGAACAATTTAAGTACAGATTCCTGGGCTCCACACCAGATTTACTGAATCAGTATCTATATTGTGGGGCGGGGGACAGTACGCTTGGCAATCTACGGATTTAAAAGTTTGCGAGGTCAGTCTGATGATCAGCCAGGTGAGGGAATGCCGCACTACATATGCTGTATATAATGCTCTCCCTGCTGAAGAACAAGTCATGTGATGAAACAGGTACTTGCTCAGAGTATGCTGGAGGACTCCTGTCTTGGATCAAAATGATGAGTTTATTTGTCTGTCTCTTCAACTGAATGGTACATTCTTTTAGTGTTGCAGCTTTACTTGCCGTTTCCCAGCATCTGGTATGGTGTCTGCCAAGCAGTTCCCACTCACTCACTGTTTATTTAATAAGTTAAGTAAAAGAAGCTGGATAAACACTAAACCTTCCGTGTATTCTCCCTATTCATCCTTTTACTGAGAAATGTTTCCTTAGCATATACTACTTGCCATACACTGTGCTAAGCTCGTGGAAAGGGAAGAGGGAATCAAAGTCAACCAGAGGGGCTAGCACTGCAAGAGTGTCCTGCAGAATGCTGAGTACACATCACAGAATGTGGAGGAGGGGAATCAATGAGACCTCCCACACATCCCTCCAGAAATTACTCTAAGCTTACTTAGTACTTTGTTTACAGCTGTCCCTACAGAGTACTTGTGAAAGTGTGCCTTGTATTACACTAATAATACTATGTGCCTGTCCCCTCCACTACACAAGAAGTTCTTTGGTAGGCAGCATAGTCTAAGAAAGTGATTTTTAACTTAGAAAAGGGTGTGTATCGAATATATATGCTAACTACCCCCCCTCCATTTATGCTCTGGCAAGGAAACTGGGATAAGCTCTTCAGTGATTGATACGTGTTTGTATACGTGTTTGTATTTGTGTATCTGTGTATATTCCATTTATTTATAAATTTATTTTTATATATACATATATACAGATGCATACATATACACAAACACACATACATATATAAACAAATAGAAAAACTCTGCTTCCAGGGAGATGGAGTAGACATCCATTTCCCTATTCCTTTCATTAAGTATAACTAAAAACCCTGGACATTATATATAAGACAAGTCAGGCTGGGCGTGGTGGCTCATTCCTGTAATCCTAGCAAGCACTTTGGGAGGCAGAGACAGGAGGATCTCTTGAGGCCAGGAGTTCGAGACCAGCCTGGACAATATAGTGAGACCCCATCTCTACAAGAAATTTAAAAAATAGCCAGGCATGGTGGTGCACACCTGTAGTCCCAGTTACTCAGCAGGTAGGGGAATCTCTTGAACCCAGGAGTTTGAGATTGCAGTGAGCTATGATGATGCCACTGCACTCTAGCCCAGGCAACAGAGTAAGACCCTGTCTCGAAAAACAAACAAATAAACAAAACAAATGTAAGACTCTGAAAGGCAGAAAAAAGAAAGCAGACTGATTAGAGACCTCAGGACCTGAGGAATGACACAGTACTGAGGGTTTCTTTCTGCCCCAGGTTTTCTTTCTGCCTCATAGATCCCAGTCTTGGAGCTGAAGAAGCTGGCAACCTGGAAGCACCATGGGTGAAAACACAAAAAGCACCCCCAAAACCTGATCTCCCTAGCCAAAGGACCAGGAAAGGGCAGCCCAGCAAGACAAAAAACCTTTTGGACAATAAATGCTCTACTCCAGCCAAATACTCAGAGAATACTGTGGCCTCCACTCACACCAGCAAAGGCTGATTGGAGTGCTACGCTTCCACTCTCATGAGTCTGTAATGAGGCACCTTCAACTCCTGCAAGGGTGGTGTCAGAGGCCAAGGAGGAGTGGGGAATTCCACCTCCACCAACCCTGGTATACAGCTTTCCTCCACCTGCTCCCCTCTATGTAGTATCAATCAGGATGTCATGGGGAGCCTAAACTTCCACTCCTACTTGGCAGTAACAAGGTACCCTTCTCCGTTCTTGCTGGGGTACTGTCAGAGAAAACCTAGTGGAGAGTCAGAACTTTCATTACTGCCCAGTGGTAATAAGGCCAGCCCCACTGCAGTGCCAGTGGAGACCAAGTGGGGAGCTGGGACTGACACCTCTACCCAGCAATAGTGGGGAGCCCTCCCTCTTGAGTGTCCATGGAAGCTGAGTGAGCAACTTCGACTTCTACTTCCACTTGGCAATAATGAGGTGGGGCTCCCCTTGTCGTACCAAAGTAGGAGCAGTGTCAGAGAAAGCCCGCCAAAGCAAAGGACTTAAATATGATCCAGAGTCTCAGAACATAATACAAAAATGTCCAGTTTTCAATATAAAAACCACTCATCATACCCAGAACCAGGAAGAACTCAGATTGAATGAAAAGACGATCAATACATGTCAACACTGAGATGACAAAGATGTTGGGATTATCTGATAAAGATATTAAAGCAGACATGATTAAAATGTTTCAATGAGCACTTATGAACATGCTCCAAACAAATGAAAGCCTCGGCAAAGAAACAGAAGACATAAAAAAGAAACAAATGGAAATTTTAGAACTGAAAAATTTAGTAACAAAGGAAAAGCTCAGTGGGTGGGCTCAACAACAGAATGGAGAGGATTGAGGAAAGAATCTGTGAGCTGGAAGTTAGAACAATAGAAATTACCCAATCTGAACAGCAGAGAGAAAATAGACTGAAAAAAATAAACAAACGAACAGAGGCTTAGGGACCCGTGGACCTATAACAAAAGATCTAAGAGTCCATAAAGGAGAAGAGAAAGATGGCAGGGCTGAAAGAGTATTCAAAGAAACAATGACTGAAAACTCCCCAAATTTGGCAAGGGACATACATCTATGTGTTCAAGGAGTTGACTGAAATTTATACCAAAACACATCATAATTTAATTCCTGAACACTAATGACAAAAAAATCTTGAAAGCAGCCAGAGAAAAATGATACCTTGCCTACAGGGAAAAATTAACTAGAATGACAGCAGATTTCTCATTAGAAACCACAAAGACCAGAAGAAAGTTGTGTAATAATTTTCAGGTGCAAAAAAAAAAAAAAGTCAATGCAGAATCACATATGTAGGATATCAAGACATTCTCAGATGAAGGAAAACTAAGAGAATTTGTCACCAGCAGATTTACTGTAAATAAATGGTTAAAGAAAGTTCTCTAAACAGAAAGGAAACAATAAAAAAAGAAATCTTAGAACATCAGCGAGGAAGAAAGAACATGATAAGCAAAAATGTACGTAAATGAGCCAGGAGCTGTGATGCATGCCTGTAATCCTAGCTACTTGGGAGGCTGCCGTGGGGGGCATTCCTTGAACCCAGGAGTTCACAGTGAGATCTGGCCTCTTAAAAAATAAATAAATAAAAATTTTAACAAATATATGTATAAATGCAACAAGCTCTTTGTATCTTCTTGAGTTTTTGAAATTGTGTTTGACAATTGAAGCAAAAATTATAAACAGTGTCTGATGTGGTTCTAAATGTATACAGAGAAAATTTTAAGGACAATTATATTATAAATGGGGGAGGATAAAGAGACATAAAGGGAAACAAAGTTTCCATACTTTACTAGAACTGGTAAAGATAAGTTATGTACACATAATGTACTACCTAGAGGAACCACTAAAAAGGCTACATAAAAAGAGATACAATCAAAAACATAGATAAATCACATGGAATTCTAAAAAATGTTCCAGTAACCCATAGAAAGGCTGGAAAAAGGAAGCAAAGAAACAAAAAACAGAACAAACAAAAAACAAAAAACAAAATGGCAGACTTAAGCTCTAACGTATCAATATAGTTGTCCCTTGGTATTCACGGGGGACTGGTTCCAGGACCCCTGTGGACACCAAAATCCAAGGATGTTCAAGTACGTTACATAAAATGGCATAGTATTTACATATAACCTATGCACATTCTTCCGTATACTTTAAATAAACTCTAGATTACTTATAATACCTAATACAATGTAAATTCTATGTAAACAGTTGTTATACTATATTATATATTATCTTTTAAATTATATTTTTTTTATCGCTGTATTGTTATTTTTTATTTTTATAAATACAGTTGACCCTTGAACAATGTGAGGGTTAGGGGTGCCAACCTCCCGAGCAGTCAAAAATCCGCTGTAACTTTTGACTCTCGCAAAACTTAACTGTTAAATAGCCTACTGTCAACTGGAAGCCTTACCAATAACATAAACAGTCAATTAACTCCTATTTTGTATATGCACGTATTCTTACAATACAGTAAGCTAGAGAAAGGAAAATGTTATTAAGAAAATCAGAAGAGAGAAAATGTATTTACTATTCAATAAGTGGAAGCGGATCACCATAAAGGTGTTCATTCTTGTCCTCGCCTTGAGTTGGCTGAAGAGGAAGAAGATGAGGACTTGGTCTTGCTGTCTCAGGGGTGGCAGAGGCAGAAGAAAATCTGAGCATAAGTGGACCTGCACAGTTCAAACCTGTATTGTTCGAGGGTCAACTGTATTTTCAACTCATGGTTGGTTAAATCCATGGATGCAAAACCCATAAATACAGAGGGCCAACTGTAATTATATTAAATGTAAAAGGTCTAAATACTCTAATAGTAAAGAAAATTACCAGAGACAGAGTACAACATTTTAAGGGTAAATCTAAGGAGAAATAGCAATCCTAAATATATATATGCATGAAACAGCTATAAAAATGTGTGAAACAAAAATGGATAAAACTAAAAGGAAAAGTAGACAAATCCACCAGTACAGGTGGTGACTTCAACACTCCTCTCTCAACAATGGATAGAATAAGCAGACACAAAATCAGTAAGGATATGGGAAAACTCAATACTGCCGTCAACCAACAAGATCTGTGACATTTATAGAATACTCCACACCGCAACAGCAAATACACATTCAAGTGCCCAAAGAACATATAACAAGATAGACCATATCCTGCCATAAAACAAACCTCAACAAATGTAAAAGAGCTGAAATCATATAGAGTGTATTCCCCAGCCACAATGAAATCAAACTTGAAATCACAGAGAAATAACAGAAAAATCTCCAAACACCTGAAAACCAAACAACACATTTCTAAATAATCCACAGAACAAAGAGGAAACCCCAAGGGAAATTTTTAAAAAACATGGAAATCAATGAAAATGAAAATACAACATATCAAAATCTGTGGATACAGCTATAGCCATGCTGAGATGTTAAATTTATAGTCCTAAATCTTTTATCAGAAAAGGGGAATGGTTTCAAATCAAAAATCTAAATTCCCACCACAAGAACCTAGAAAAAGAAGAGCAAGATAAACCCAAAGCAAGCAGAAAGAAGGGAATAATACAGATTAGAGCAGAAACTGATGAAATCAAAAACAGAAAGTAATAGAAAGTCAATGAAACAAAGAATTGGTTCTTTGAAAAGATCAATACAATTGATAAACTTCTAGCAAGACAGATGATGGGGGGGACATAAATTTCCTATATTAGTAATGAAATGGGATAATACTACAGACTCTGCAGACATCAAAAGGATAACACAGGAATGCTATGGTTTGAACATTTGTCCCCTTTAAAACTCATGTTGAAATTTCATCCCCAACGTATTGTGAGGCGGGGCCTTTAAGAGGTGACTGGGTCATGAGGGCTCTGCTCCCATGAATGGATTAATAGGTTATCTTGGGAGTACGGTTGGTAGTTTTATAAGAAGAGGAAGAGAGACCTGAGCTAGCAGACTTGGCCTACTTGCCATGTGATATCCTGTGCTGTCTTGGGACTCTGATGTCCCAGCCAGCAAGAAGGCTCTTATCACATGCAGCCCCTAGACCTGGCTTCCATAACTGTAAGTTATGGAAGTTCTTGGCTTCCATAACTGTAAGAAATAAATTCCTTTTCTTTATAAATAATCCAGTTTCAGGTATTCTGCTACAAGCAACAGAAAACAAACTAAAGGAATACCACAAATAACTTTACACATATAAATTTGACAAATTAGGCAAAATGGTTAATTCCTCACAAAACACAAACTACCACAACTCACATAATATGAAATAGATTATTTGAACAGCCTTATAACTTTTAAGGAAACTGAATTTGTCATTTAAAAACTGCATAAAAAAGGAAGGAAGGAAGGGAGGGAGGCAGGCAGGCAGGCAGGCAGGCAGGCAGGCAGGGAGGCAATCTCCAGGCCAAGATGGTTTCACCGGTGAATTCTACCAAGCATTTAAAATAGAATTAACACCAATCCCGCAATACAAAAATTTAAAAATCTACAGATCAATTTCTTTTATGAGTATGGATGCAAAATCCTAAACATATTAAGAAATATAATTCAGCAGTATGTAAAAAAAATTATATACCATGACGAAGTGGGTTTATTGGAGGCAAGGCTGGCTCAATATCTGAAAATCAATCTATGTAATTAATATTAGCAACCTTAATAAGCTTAAGAAGAAAAATCACACAATCCTATTATCCTTACCTTTCAGATCTCTAAATGTTGCAGTGTCCTAGGACACAGTCTCTTTTTATACCTAGTCCCCCTTATGACTCCTACATTTCTATCTCTAGCCCAGATCTCTCCCTTGAACTCTGTACCCATAAGCCCAACTGTCTATTGGATATCTATACTTGAATAGGCATTTCAAATCAGACATGTCCAAATCCAAACACATACTCTTACTCCCCAAATCTCCTTTCTGCAATTCAGGAAATGGTAACTCCATTCTTATGGTTGATTAGGCCAAAAACCCTGGAGCCACCTAAACTCTTCTCTTTCTTTCATACCCCATATCCAATCTGTCAGCAAATCCTGTTATCTCTTCCTCTAAAATATCCCCAGATTCTATTCCTCTCTCAACACAACCACTGATATAACCCTGGTCTGAGTCATGCTTTCACCTGGGTTTTAACAGTTGCCAAACTGGTCTTCCTGCTTCTACCCTTGCACCTTTACTATTTTCTGCCTAACAGTTTCAATGTTCCTTCTTTGCTCTAAACTGTCCAATGGACCTCATTTCATTCAGAGTAACATCCAAAGTCTTTACTGTTGTCTATAAGTCCCCTTGTGATGTTTTCCTTGCTACTTTTCTGAGCTCATTTCCAACCACCCTTCTGACTCATATCACTCTAGCCTTACTGTCCTCCTTGCTGTTCCTCCAAAGTGTCAACAATCACCTCGACTTGGTTTTCCCTTTTTCTGGAACAACAGCATATGGCTTGTTCACTCATTTCTTTTAGGGCTCTGATCAAATGTTACCTTATCAGTGAGGACTTCTTTGACCAGCATACATAACAGACGCCTATCTGTCCACACATATACATTCCACAACCCCCTTACCCTTCTTGATTTTTATTCAAGGCACTTATCACTTTCTGACTCATTTTATACTTGCATATTTTGTCTTTCTATCTTTCCCAGTAGAAGGCAAACTTCCAAGGACATGGATTTTCCCTGTTTGCCTAGAATAGTGCTTCAGACATAGAAGCTCAAAAATTATTTGTTGAATGAACGCATGAACCACTGGTGCAGGAGTGAAGGATTTGGTATCAGACATAAGATAATCTTGATTTGACTCCTGGCTCTGCCATTTCCTACGTATGTCCAATTAACTTTGAATAGGTTAGTTACCCAAGTTTTATGTTTCTTCATTTATCAAAGAGTGATAATAATCGTCACCCCATAGGACTGATGTAAGGATTAAATAAAAGAATGCATGTAATGTGCTTAACACAGTGACTTGGTATAAGAGTACTCAGTATATTACAGTATTACACAATATGGAAAGATGGTCTAGATTTGGGCTCAAAAGCCCTCAGTTATAATTATTTATGACCAGATATGGGCTATGTGATTCTAGGCTATTCACCTCTTTTAACCTGGGGTCAAAAAGATGGCTAAGATGTAGTCCTTTCCCTCAAATCTTAGTAATGTTATCTTGGGTAGGTCACTTAACCTTTCTGAGCCTGTTTCCTCATTTGTCAAATGAGGATAATATAGTGCCTACCTCATAGCTTTATTGTGAGGATTAAATGAGTTACTATGTGAAAACAGTATCTGGCACAAAGCAACCACTCAGTATGTTAGCTATGATTACAACGATTCTACTCTGGAGAAAGGGTAAAAGCATCTAAGCAAAGAATTACAATACAGTGCGGTCAAAGCAAAAGCAGGCATCAACTACAAGAATGTCTCCTAAACTAAGGTCTGCTGACAACTAGAAGTTCCATGATGATCAGAAAATTTAAAAATTGTTATGTTTATGATAACCTAACTCCCTACCACCACCCCTGTGGTAGGCAGAAAGACAAAATTTCTCTGATTTGATAACTGGGATTTAAAACTTTGGAAAAATAGGGTCAGGATTTAGTCTCTTTAGTGTTTCTTAAACACTTGACAAACACTGAAATTGTGTTTCTTTAAAACGAGATCAATGAACACACTGGGAGGATAAGATAGTTCCTCTGTTTCACCCTCACCCCCAAAAGTTAACCTGTCACTTAAATTTAAGAAACAGTCAACTGGACTCCCAGAGGGCTACGGCAGCAAGTAATACCCTGAATGAAGAAACCACCTCCAGAGCACAAATGTGTGTTTCATGGCGGTGCTGTTACAAACTAAACTGTACATTAAAGGGTGGTCCTGGAGGTTGAATAGAAGCTCACCAGGTGAGAAAGGGGACATCACCTTTGGAGACAGAGAATAAGAGCCAAGGCGTGAAGGCCTGGAGGCATGAAAAACCCACGTGCGTGGCTTGGAAGAACCAATAACGAGCTTGGGGGGGGGGGCGACCAGAGAGCAGAACACGTATGGAGAAAAAGTGCGGCCTGGCCCCTCCCATACCCAGGTCATGCTCTCTCAGCCTCAGTGTCCCCTTAAGATTCCCCTCTAAAGGCTCCCAGCTGCACGGCTCCCTCTTGTTCCCACCACTCTTCCCTTACCTCGTTTTCCAGCCTTTCCCTCACTCTCCCGCCTCCTCCGCCCCGCCGGAAATGACGCGCTAAGTAGCGCGCCGTATCGCGCCAGAAAGGTTCTGCGGGAGCGAGAGAAAGGGTTCCGGCGAGATCCACTGCGCCGGCGCGCAGGAACGAGCGGTCAAAGCGCCTTCCGGGGGCCAGGGGACTGTGCTCCTTTCCTCGGTCTGTCTTTTTCAAAGTGCCCTGAGAGAGGTTCAGAGAGGCCGCCACCTCCAAAGGAACGTTTTTCTGCAGCCTCGGCGCTTCTCTGTGCCCCGCTACTACAGCCCTTGCCCTTTGACCCCGTTCTCGCGGCGGGGTGAGAGGTCGGGTGGCCATCTTGTGGCGGCGGCGCGGGCGACTGTTACTGCGGAGACCCATCCCTTCCCCTTCTTGCACCCCTGGCCGTCTGTCAGTCGGTAAAGAGTCCCGCAGTCTGTCAAGTGAAGCCCCGGCCTTGTGCCGTCGCTCTTCCCGCCGCACTGGGCGGCCCAGGCCGCTCCCTGCCGGGCCTCACCGCCACCACCATGTCCTCCTTCTCCGAATCGGCGCTGGAGAAGAAGCTCTCGGAGCTAAGCAACTCTCAGCAGAGCGTGCAGACCCTATCCCTGTGGCTCATCCACCACCGCAAGCACGCGGGACCAATAGTCTCCGTGTGGCACCGCGAACTCCGCAAAGGTAAACACCTCCTCCCCACCCCCTGGGCCTTCCCTGGGTTGTCTTTTTGCCCACCCCACTCCCCAGGCCCCTCTAGCTTCTTAATTGAGCCTTGCTTTCCAGGCTTGGGCCTCTGATCGTGCTTTTGAGATTGGAGACAATGTTATCCCCATTTCTCAAAGAAGGAAACCCAGGCCTGGGAAGGTTTAAGGTACTTGGCTGAGATTCCACGGACTGGGGCTCAGGTGCCCAGATTTCCAGTTCATTGAGCCATTTTCCCCACAGGCTCCCCTTGACACTTGTGACTGTTAACTGTCTCGGCTGCGTTCAGCTCCTGTGAACAGGACACATAACCTAGCCTATTATGTGTCAGACCCTGTGCTGGGCATTTGGAGTAAGAGCTAGTGGGCTCTGAAGTCAGACTGCCTAGATGGGAGTCCCCACTCAGCGATTTACTGGCTGAGTGATGCTGGACGAGTTTCTTCATCTCCATATGCCTGTTTTTCCATCTGTAAAACGGAGGCAAGGATAGCTACCCCTAACAAAGCCTTTACTCCATACCAGTCACTATACTAAGACTTTTGTCTATGTCCTCGCACTCAGTCTTCACAACAACCCATCTTAGAGAGCCGAAGGGGCCCACCACCTAGACCTTGCCTCTCAGGCTCCTCTCATGCAGCTGCTATTGATTTCAGGCCCTGCTCAGGATCTGACAGACGTTCATTGAGCTCAGTCTATTATGTGCCAGGTACTGGGTTGGACACTTAATAGCATGGTGCTTCTGCCAACTGCCTGGAATTTAAGCCTGACTCTGACACTTACTGACCCCAGCGACTTAACCTGTCTATCCTTTAGTTTCCTTATCTATAAAACGGACATGATGATAACTGATATTTACTGTGCCTTTATTATATGCTAGGAGCAGTGTCAATATCTTTGTATACATTGTCATTCTTAAAAAAATTCTCAGAGCCCTGTGAAGTTGGAACTTTGCAGATGAGGAGAAAGTGAGGCTCAAATAACCTGTTGTGGTGAGGAATAAACAGTATAATCCAAATGAACATTCATGATGTCGGGCACAGTGTAGGCACTCCATAAATCATAGTGAGATGGGACTATTGATTACTCAGTGTGAGGCATGGTCTTTGCCTTTAAGTGGCTTACAGTCTGGTGGGGAATGATGGGCACCTGCACTCCTACCTGATGCCCTGACAAGTTTCGTAACAGATGGCTGGAGAAACAAAGCTCAGAGCTGTTTTGGACCCCCTGTATGTGGTAGGCCCCTTATGGCTTAGGAAGTGAATTTGCATGGCTGCTCTACTCTTTGTGAAGTGGGGGGTGTCCCCCTATTTTACAGATGAGGAAACTGAAGTGGCTAAGTGGTATTTTCAAGGCCTTTGAACTTGATACTGAGACTACAGGCTGACAGACAACAAAATCCAGGATTCTTTCAGGAGACCAAGTTCTAGCCCTCTAGCAAGGACTCGAAAATATCGTGTGCTGTACCGAGATAGGGGTCTTCTCAGCCCTCTGGGCAATTGGAGGGTTGAGCCTGGGGCTCCTAGAGCCTCCTTCATGTACCCTACTGTGCCATTCAAATATTATTTGTAACATCTGCTGAGATGTGAAAAACATGTGAATCACCACTCTACAGAATCCTATTGGGTGAGATCTTGGAGACAAAGTCCATCTCATATGTTACTTCTTTTGTGAAGCTTTCTTGATTCCTCCCCTCATCCTAAATGAGTTATTGAAAAATAACAATTTAGAGAGTGCATTTGTTTATGAAGCTTCATAATCCCTAATCTGATGATAGAGCCTTATGTTGTAAATAGGCCAGCATTATTATCCCCATTTTATAGATGAGAAGATAAAGGTACAGAGAGATTAAGTGCCTTGTTCAGGCACATACAGCTGGGGCATGAACCCAGGGCTGTCTGTTGCCAAAACTTGTGCTTTTTCAAGTACTCAGTGCACTCGGTAAGTGAAAGCAGTCATTTGACTCCAAGCAAACCTGTAGTGGTTTCATTTCTTAGAATTCCCTCCCACCCCAGCACACCGACTCAGCATTCACTTCATTCATATGAATTGTATCTTTTTTATTAGTAGATTGTGTTTTGAGAGAGAAACTGGACCTTTTTGTTTTTCTGTAACGTTTATCATGGTGCTTGTTACACAGTTTCAAAATAGTAAAGAGTTAAATCATTGAGTAAAGGATCTAAACAGTACTGTCTGATACAACTTTGTGTGATAATAGCTGTTTTCTATCTGTGCTGTTCAACAAAGTAACCACATGACATATGTGGCTAATGAGCACTTAAAGTGTGTGACTAAGGAACTAAAATTTTAGATAGATACAATTGAAAATAAAGTTTCCAAGTTTTACTAGCCAGGATTCAAGTGTTCAATGACCACATGTGGTTAGTGGCTACTATATGGGACTGTGCAGAGCTGGGAGATGCTGCCCCCCCAAGCATCAGGACGCAGCTTCCTAATACCTAGACTTTCTTCGTGAATTGAAGGTACCCACACACTAAAGTGGAAAAGAATTTTGTGTCCTAATGTTCAAATTGACTAGCCCCTTAGGTTCTCTATGTGGTCAAGTCTTTTCCCCTATTTAAGATGCTTGTAGTTTCTCTGAGTTGCCTTCAAAATATGTACAAGATTTACAAAAATTGCTTTTTCTTGCTTAAATATTGTTCTCCTGATATGTTATCTTTCCATTTTCTAGGAATAATTCTTAATTTTTCCCTTTGTTTTCTGTTCTAAGTAGAACTTCTCCCTTTCTTTATGGAATAGTTTGGGGTAAAATGCTCTTGGTTGAATATTTTGTAATGTTGTTTTGTATCTTGGCCTGAATGTAGGTAAATAGGCCTTTTTTTCCAAATTACTTTAAGACTTTCTTTAGACATCAAAACTAGCTAAAGAAGTGAAAATTTTTGATTAGCCAGTTATTTAAACTTTGCTTAACAACTGGTTTGACCGTTTGGGAATCGGCACAGGTAGGGAGTGAAAGGATCTGTTTTGTCATATTGGAAAGACATCTGAACAAGTGAGTTGTCACCCAAGGTTGGAGTGGAGGGGTGAGTATGTGCAGTATGTAATATGACTGTATTCTCAAGTGCTCTAGGGTTTTGTTATATCACCTTTACACACATGGTACTTATGTCGACTTTTGAGGACGCTGGATGTGGAGGGATACAATTTTATCCCAAATAAATGCCTGTTGTTAAGTTTGAGGGTGATGGAAATTAATTGACATTGTAGATAGTGAAAACCTTGGCTCTGAGGCCTCTTAGATATCTTGCTTGTAATACTGAAAAATGCATCAAGCCTTGCATGTGCAAATTGACATGTTACACTGTGGATTCTAGGTTTTTTTTAACATAAAGTATATGAAATTTGTAAAGCTCCACTTAATCACATTTGCTTTGTTGAAGTTCTCTTTTACTTTTCAATCTGCTAATTTTCATGGCATTATAGATGTGGTAGTTTTACTTACTGCAACTTCCCAGAGTAAGGTTTTTTTTTTTTTTAAGCCTTTCGCCATAATCATACCTTTGCAGCAACAGTAGGATATTGTAGCTATTAACACTTTTGTTCTGCTTTTGAGTAATAATTAGAACAGTTAAAGATAGCCACAGGTTTCCAATATTCTCATCAGTTGGCCATCTAAACTAGGTTATTGCCAGAAAATTAAGACAATTCAAGATATTTATATTTAATTTTATGAGCATTTTAAGACATCAGCTTAAACTGTAATGTGCTTTAAACATCTTGTTTTTAACTTGGGTTGTTCTCCTATAGCTACATTTTAAAATGTCAGATCTTATGCCTGCTGTGTCAGACCCTATATGTGCTTTGTGCATTTCAAAAGAAACGAAAAAGTGGTTTCTGAGACAAATAGAGCAAGAAGTAGTTACTCAGGTATGTAAAGGTTGACATCTAACTTGCTTGAGTTTTTCAGGTGCTTTAAGCACTGGAGAAAACTTAGTGTTTTGAAATATCTAATTATGTTTTTATTTATGTCTTTTAAAAGAAAACTGGGACCAAAAATCGTAGTGATGTAACTTTATGGTTGAGAAGTTATGTGCATAGAAGCCAGGAAATTCAGTAATGTTCCCCCAAGCAACTGTAACTCAGACATATTACATGAGGTTTTTATGGTTTAATATATGATACCATACAGAGTAATAGTAACTACTACATTTTGTATAAAAAAGAGAGAAAAAAATATGGTTTTTGTGGGAGCCATAATTTTGCATATCCAGATTTCAGACATGTGTAAATTTTCAATAATAATGTAGTGTTAATGTGTATTTATATTTGAGGTAAATATCCATTGTTGCATCTAGAGATTCCTCTGTATTGTAGAATTGATACCATTGACTGATTGTGGTTATTGGAGTGTCAAAGAGAAATTCTCAGTTTAGGAGCATAAATTACAAGAAAGTATTTTAAAATTCAGACCTAACTCAGTCTTTCATTCTGGAATATTTGATAATTAGGAGTGCTTTAGAAATGCTCATCTTTGCAATAAATACAGGAAAGCCTTGGTTTTAACATTAATATTGACTGCTTATCCTTTGGAAATTTTCTTTAGATTATGTTCATTTTTACTGTCAATTACCCTGGTTAAAATAACACAGAAATGAAGATGGCTCATTCTTTTTTTTAAATTGTATTCCCCAACCTGTTTCTTAGTTGCCTTTGTAAACATATCTACTGGACCTTAAGTAGATAATGCTTGTCTAAGTGTTCTTTAGCAGTATCCTAGGGCAAAAGAATTGTGAATTGAGAATTTCTTTGTGTAAGTTAAATCATCCTCTTTTTTGTTTTTCAGCCAAATCAAATAGAAAGCTTACTTTTCTGTACTTAGCAAATGATGTCATCCAAAACAGTAAAAGGAAAGGACCTGAATTCACTAGAGAATTTGAATCTGTCCTTGTGGATGCTTTTTCTCATGTTGCCAGGTATGTCGTCTTTTTGTTTTGTTTTGTTGTGTTTTTAAATGCATTACGTTTGCCACCCTTTTGTCCTTTCTTTTTCTATGATAGCCTTTGTAAATTGACAGCTTCCTACTTTGTAGAGAATTGTGGAGGCCAAATTGTGGTTTTATGTTTTTTGGGTCCTTAAGAACTGTTTTTGAGATATGTAAACATTTTGATACATTAAAGAGATTCAGCCTTTATTTCTGAAGGATAGCATAAAAATAAAATAAATAAAGACATTCAGCCTTATACTTGAAGTACATCTTTTCCCCCAGATACGTTCATTTATATAATTTATTTCTTGAGTATGGTATTTTCCTTGGTTTGATTAAGTTGTCTCATTAGCTTATAATCAAAAAACAAAGCTAACTAGTAAGGGAACCTTTTAGTAACATAACCTCAATAGCAAGATATTAGTGGCTTTCGCCTTCTTTTTTACTTCCTTCTGGATTTCTAGGTGTCAGTTTACTAAAGATATTAGTCATTACTATAACTGCAAAAATAGTAATTATTAGTATGGAAAGTAGGTGTTTACTCTGGCTGTATTACGTTAAGTCTGCTGCAATTGTTTTTTGTGGCAGAGAGGAGTGGAGCTTAGAGCACACATGTCACTAATACAGAAAACATACATTGGATTAAAAATTTTATAAATAATTTTTCTTTTCTTTTTTTTTTTTTTTTGAGACAGAGTCTCGCTTTTGTTGCCCGGGCTAGAATGAGTGCCATGGCGTCTGCCTAGCTCACAGCAACCTCAAACTCCTGGGCTCAGGCGATCCTCTGCCTCAGCCTCCTGAGTAGCTGGGACTACAGGCCACCACTCCTGGCTAATTTTTTATTTCTATTTTTAGTTGACTTGCTAATTTTTTCTATTTTTAGTAGAGACGGGGTCTCGCTCTTGCTCAGAGCTGGTCTCGAACTCCTGAGCTCAAGCAATCCTCCCGCCTCGGCCTCCCAGAGTGCTAGAATTACAGGCGTGAGCCACCGTGCCCGGCCTGTAAATAATTTTTCTTCATTTAAAAACAAAAGCTTTCTGTAGGCACAAATTAGATGCCCAGGAAAAGCAAAGAAAAACTATCTTTCAGTAGATTATTATGTTTATAAGTAAACATAAAAATAAATAGATCTTTGCAAAAGGAAACTAGGAAGAGTGAAGAGGAGACTAGTGGGTTGAACAAATTGTTCTAGGGTCTAAATTGTAAGTGAAAGGCCTTAAATGAGAAATTAGGTCCGACATTCCTTGCAGGGTTTGAAAAGTTTGAAGGAATAAAATTAGAAATTGAAGAGAAAGAAATGACATCTGGCTTTCTAGAGATGAAAAATATGTTTATTTGTCAACTTCATAGCTGGATCTTCTTTTGATGAACATGGACACTGAAGTAGCAGGATGCATTATTAACTTGAAAAAAATACTAAGTTCTCAGAGAATAAGCTTAGAACAGACTACTAGAGTAGTAGAAATTAGAGAATTTATTGTTTTGAGGAGATTTATTTCACAGTTTCTTAGATATTGGCTGTAGCTCTGCCTCAGACACTCAGTGACCTTGAATGTATTATGTAACTTTTTGAGCACAAGTTTCCTAATTGGCTAAAAAGGGAGGACACCACCTATCTCTTCAGAGTTGGTAGGAGGCCAAAGTAAGACACTACGTTTAAAAGTACATAGTACGATGAATTCTTGACTCATTCATTCATTCATTGGAATATACAGATGATAAGCTTCATGAGGGGAAGGACTGTTTCTTTTTTGTTCTTTACTATATTCCAGGCACATAGCAGAGTGTTTGTCACAGAGCTGCTGGGTTACGTAGCTTTAGGGAATACCACTTATATAGCCTCAGTGTAAATGGTGTTGCAGGGTTAGGCAACATTGTGATCTGCTCTGGCACAGAGTAGGGATTCAGTAAATATTTATTGAATGAATTAATTAACATTAACTCATTGGGGAAAAGATTTGGTCTAGGGAATTGGCTGGGATAATTTCTTGTAGGGATGGTAAACACTTTTATTTAAAAATTGATCAGTAAGCTTTAGCCGCCTCCAATCCATCTTAAAACCTATCTGCAAGCCACTGTGAAAGCGACAAGGCAGATTCAATGGTACAGTGTGGGGAAAATAAATCTCATCCTTCTCAATAAAAAAAAAAATAGCCCTAATTCCTTTTTGTTTGCATTCTTGTAGTTCTTTTAAGGTCCTGCTTGGGTATCATATTCAGGATACCCGTGTTTCCAAGCTTCTTTCCCCCATCACATTATTAGAACAGAATGTCTGACAACTCTACTTCAATCCTGATGTACCTTATCAGTAGTAAGGGTATCCTGATTAATATATGCTTTCCGTATGTTTTTGCTGTGGTCAGTTGATAAACATAGTTGACTCATTAATATCGACTAAATTGATTAGGTTATCTTTATGATAATCCTCTCCTCCCACTTAAAACTAAACAAACAAAAAAACTCTCAAGTCAGAGAAAGCTGCAAGTTCATCGGGTAGATTTGATTTGAATAGAAGTTTAATTAACGAGATTGTGAACTTGTTTTCCACACAAGCGCCTTCTTTTCTTCTCAGGTTAGAGACCATTGTGCATGTCATTTTTCATTCAACATATATTTGAGTGCCTTCTATGTGCCAAGTACTGGTCTAGACACTAGGGGAACAGCAGTGACCAAGGCAAGCAAGGTCAATTAAATGAACTTTCAGAGAGTGATGATATGGATATAATAAAATGGAATGAAGTTCTAGAGTGGGATCTCTTCTAGGCAGTGTGGTTAAGGAAGGCCTCTCTAGGGAAATGACATTGAGATAATTATGCAAAATTGGAACAGCAATTAAGAAGAACTTAAGGTAGAAATAATCTTGGCATGCTAAAAGAAACAGAATGAAGGGCAGCATGGTTAGAATATAGTGAACAAAGGGAAAAGTGGCATCTAGGTGAGATCAGAGAAGTAGACAGGCACCAGTCACATACACCCTACAAGCCTTGGGAGAGAGCTAGGATTTTATTCTGATGGGATGTCAGTAAAGAGTTTTAAGCAGGGAAATGATATGCATTTTTTTTTTTTTAAAGATCCTTCTTTAAAAATGGCTTGGTGTAGGGAGTGTAAAGGCCAAGGGAGGGGTGGAGGCATGAGTTTGGAGGGTGTCACTGTAGAGCAGGCTAGAGGTGACATCAGCTAGGACTCAGAAGCAGCGAGAAGATAATAATAGCTCCTATTTATTGAATGCTTACTTTGGGATGGATTCCCTCCCCCCCCCCCCACATAAAACTGATAGGATTTATCAGAGTTGAGTGGGAGTTGATATTAATAGTAAGGGAAAAGAGATCAAAGATGATTTCTGAGTTTTTGACGTTAAGCGGATGGCCAATGGTGCCATTTACTGAACTGAAGATTGGGGAAAAGATTTGGTGGAGGAAATCAAGAGTTTTATTTTGGCCAGGTTAAGTTTGAGATGACTAGGAGATATTCCAGGGGTGATGCCAGATGAGTAGATGGATAAAGTAGACTAAAGCTCAGCAGAGAATTTCGGAGACATACATTTGGGAGTTAACACCATACACGTGATATTTGTCTATTGTTGTGTGTGGGTCCCCAGGCGTACTCCCAGGTTTGGTGACTCCGTAGGAGGATTCACAGGACTCATCATGTAGTGGTACGCACAGTGGCGATTTATTGCATCCAAAGAATACCAAACAAAATCAGCAGACGGTAAGGGTACATGCGGCGAAGACTGGAGGACTCTGGGCATAAACTTCCAAGAGTCCTCTCCCAGTGGAATCACACAGAAATACTTAATTCTTCCAGCATTGAATTGTGACAATATGTGTGAATCTACTAGGAAAGCTCATTAGAAACTGATTGCTGCTGCCCCTGGGAGCCTGCGGCCTTGGGGCCACATGTGGCTTTCTGGATACTTGAGTGTGGCCTTTTGACTGATTCCACATTTTACAGAACAAATCCTTTTAATAAAGGGATTTGTTCTGTGAAGTTTGGATTCGGTTGAGGGGCCACACTTGGGGATCTAGGGCATCACATGTGACCTTGAGGCTGCAGGTTCCCCACCTCTTGCTCACATAAGCACCCTTTGCCAAAATTCCCAGGCTCCCAGAAAGAGAGCAGGTGTTCATTAAGAACTGTTTACACAGACAGTTGAGGCACCGTAAACCACCCTTACTCGTTAGGAAATGGAGGGGACACTCTGAAATCCCAAGTCCCCAGATACCAGCTAAGGGCCAACCTTGTCAGTAGGCCTTTCTAAGGGTAGCAGTCTCTAGCTTTCTGTGAACTGTTTTCTGAACAGTTGCAAAGGAATGTTTCTGCTCCAGCTTTACATAAGTTGCTGTTGGAAGTGACAAGAATTCCTGCCCTTAGTAGGCCTATCTAGTCCTGCTGTGCATGGGAAGAGATAGAAAGACACAAATTACTGTGGTTGTACCAAGAAAGTGCCATAGTACTACAGAGGAAGAAAAGGCCCCCAAGGCTGGCTTTACAAGACCTTAGGTATCCAGCCAATACCTCAAGCAGCAATTCTATTTGTGTGTGTGCGTATAATATACATTTTTCACTTTTAAGGTCAATTTTGCCATCTGTATTGAAAAGTGGACAGTGATTGAATTTATGATTAGAATTAAAATACATACTGTGTTCAACATAATATTAAATTGTATATGTAATTATTTATCATCTTCCACTTTATTCATAAATGGGTGGCAAAGAGTTTTTAGTTTTTCTTATGTAAAGATTTCTTGGTTCAGAATGGAGTTAGTGCAACCTGAAAAGGTAGCTCCTTCTATTATAAAACTGCTTTGTTGCTTTAGTTATGTCTGATTCCAGGTGCTGGAGTGACTTCCAGTTCATTGGAGCTACTTACTTCAAAATCTTATTAGTAGAAAGATTTCTTGAATATTTCATTTATAACTTGGAAGCTTATTTAGCAGAACCTTAATTTACTATAGAGCTCAAGGAAATAACCTATCCTGGTTAATTGTATTCACTAATTAAATTAGAACCCCCTTTTGGCTTTAGCCTTTAGTGGTGAAAGCCTTTTGAAAATGTTTTGTGGTTATAACAAGTTTGAGTGTTGGTTTCCACTGTATAGTAATGTGGCTGAAAATGTACTCAAAACCAGTCTTAGTCTTGAGTCCCAAATATCCCAAGAATGGCAGATAGTAGGTGGGTGTTGTAGGGCCCTCCATCCCCAACTTTAATTAAATCCTTGATAAGAATTTATTCTCACGATTGGTTTATATTTCTTTTAAGTGAACAGAGAATCTGCAGAGAGCAGATTTTATGTTAAAAGTACGAGTTAATTATGTTCTGATTAGTTGCAATTTGGTTATATTAGTTATAATGGTTTTATTTTTCTAAGCCATACATTTGATCACATCAGGGACTTCTCATTGCCTGTGGGCCACATGCTTAATATGGCATTTGGGGCCCTCTATAATCTAATGTCACTCTGTCCTTCCAGATTCTTCTGCTATTTCCACACATTCTGTACTTCAGCTACCTGAGTTACTTACAACTTCTCCTTTCTCTTTGCCTTGTTCCATTTTGGTGGTTCTGTTCAAAGGAGAGGTGATAGCATGAGCAAAGGCACATGCACAGGAGGGAACAAGTTCTGCATGGAAAATGCATGTGTTGAGTGTTGTTGGCATATGAGGTTCCAGGTAGGGTATGGAAAGGAGAGGAGGATAAAGAAGTCTGAGGAGCCACTGAGACAAGCCCTAGAGGTCAGGACTGAGGCCTTAATATTCTTTGTATTCTAAGCACAGTATTCCATAAACCTTCATTGGTTGAGCTGGTGAGTGATTAATTGATTTCTGGTATGAATGACCTTGGGTGCAGTAAAGTGATTGTTGAAAGTTAAGTAACTGTAGGGCCTGCTGAAACCTATATAAATTTTTTCAAAAAAATATTTTCTTTTTTCTTTTTTTTTTTTGAGACACAGGGTCTTACTTTGTTGTCTGGGCTAGGGTACAGTGGTGTCATCATAGCTCACTGTACCCTCAAACTCCTGGCTCAAGCAGTCCTCCTGCCTCAACCTCCTAAGTAGCTGGGTCTACAGGCACGCAACCCCATCTGGCTAATTTTTCTGTTTTTTGTAGAGATGGGGTCTCGCTCTTGCTCAGGCTGGTCTTGAACTCCTGACCTCAAGCGATCCGACTGCCTCAGGCTCCCAAAGTGCTAGGATTACAGACATGAGCCACTATACCTGGCAAAAAAGATGATTTGACAAATATTTATTATGCTCGTATTAGGAGGTATGGCAGTGGGGGGGAAAGATAAATGCCTGCCCTTGTGGAAATTACATTCAAACGGAAAGAGTGTAAACAAAAAAACTATATCAGAAGAGAAATTGTATGGAGACCAGTTCAGTAGAGGCAGGAGATGTAATTTCCATGGTGGAGATGAGGGAAGGACTCACTGAAAAGGTGATGTGTGACTACACGTAGACCTGAAGCAGGAGAGGGAATGAGAATGGGGCCATCTGGGGAAATAGGGTTTCAGGCAAAGCAAACTTTTAAGTGCTAAGGTTCTGTGGCAGGGCCAGGTAGCTATTGTGGCAGCAGGGAAGGATTGAGGGAGTCAGTAGAAGATAAGACCAGAGAAATAATGGGCTAGATTGAGAAAGGCATTGAAGGCTTATAAGGACCTTTACTTTTATTCTGAGGGAGAGTGGGAAGAAACCTTGGCAGTTTTGAACAAAGGAGTGACATGATCCGTCTTAATGCAATAGCTGGAATTATATTTTGAAAACTCAAGAGTAGATTATAGGAGGACAAAGGTGGAAGCAGGGAGACCAGTAACGTGGCTATGGTAGTAATCCAGGCAACAGATGATGCTGGCTTGGACCGGGTTGATAGCAGATGAAGAGGGGAGAAGTAACTCACTTCTGGATATGTTTTGAAAGTATAGTAAAAGTGTTTTATCACAAATGCCAAATAATTAGGTCATATTTTTAAGCTTTATAAACTTAGCAGTAGAAATGTTTTTCCCTTTTTTCCTAACCCTCACCTCTGACTTGAAAAATAAAAAAGTTTAACAAAAAAAGAATTAATTTGTATGTGCCCTGATTTAGTCCTTTGGCCCCAATTCAGTGAAATTTGCCACTGATAATTCATAAGTAATGCAATCTGACAGGCTAGGCTGAAAGTGCACCTTACCTTCAGTGCTTACGAAATTGCTATCAAGGAGGGGGTATATAGAATTCCCATTTCAGTTGAATTTGGCAGGGTTTCTTCTTGAAGTTCCTATTATAGATATTTGACTTAAGTACAGATACAAAGATGGCAAGGTATCCTTTCTTATTTAAAGTCATTCAGTGTAAAATTGTTGCCATTCAAACAGCCTCACAAGACAGAACAGTTCACAGTAACACAGTGGGTGGGGAGTGAATTCATTTTCCTTTCAGAAAGTCTTTCTCCACTCTTCTACTTGCTGTCTGGTATTTTATGGTAGGCAACTGGTTCACACTGAGTGCTAGTTATAGTCATCTCATATTCTATTTCAAGAGTTAGTATGGCGGTAAAAAAATTATCTAACTTCTTTCAGATATAAATTGCAAAGGACTGCATTGTCAGTATGTTCTAAGATTATCACTTCAATAGGTATGAACATGGAATACACACTTAGCCCAGAATTAAAATAATTATAAAATAGCTAAAGTTGAGATCAGTCTTGGCATATATGTGTGTATGATTGAATTTATACATGTAGAGGTGTTGGTGTGTTAGCATTGATGAGTCGTAGTGATTTATTTCCCATTTTAAACATTTATGAGTTTTTAAATCATTTTTTTCTATCCTTGTGAGTTTTGGCCCACTTTAATTTCCAGCAGAATGTTGGACAGTACATTTCAATTAATGTTTTCTTAAAAAGCCAGCTGTCACAATTGATACGATCGATTTTTGATAATTCCCTATAAAAATCAGCCATTGGCTTTTTGCCCTATTGGCACCATCTTTCAAAGGGGAAAAAGGTAGGACATGATCCCTCCCTTTTCCCTATCCATGCAGGAAGATTGTAGTTTCTGGTCACGTTTTGGGCATCCAAGTATCACAGTATGTACCTTATTCTTTCTGTTTTTAAATATGTAAATCATTTAGTGAGTTGTTGATTTTTTTTTTTGAAAAATAGATCTGTCCTAATTAAAAACAAAAAATCTTAAGCTTATATATATCTTTTCATCTTTTCTGGGCAGAGAGGCAGATGAAGGCTGTAAAAAACCTTTAGAAAGATTGCTGAACATCTGGCAAGAAAGAAGTGTGTATGGCGGCGAGTTCATACAGCAGCTGAAGCTGTCTATGGAGGACTCCAAGAGCCCTCCCCCCAAAGGTAGAACATCACCACATGTTTACAGCTCTTGGTCTTTGCCTACTTTCGAATCACATATGAAAAGCTGCAGTGGGGGTTGCTGTGAACCACCAACGATTTTATGATTCTTCAGAGAGAGATGATCATGAATGATGGTGAGAATTTATGTAGTGTTCGCGGCGTGTAAGCCTGATTCTAGTACTCATGCTGTTCATCCTCTAACACCCTGACTTCTGCTCTCTATTCTCCTTGGCTCTCTTCTGTCTTTCAGAGACTTTCCTTGCATGAGGAAAGGAGCAACAAAGTTGTTTAGAGTTGTGGTGACCTAGGAAGTACCTTGGACTAAGACTTGGTCCTGTCCCTGTCATTAACTACTGTAGATCTTGGATAAGTCCCTTGGCCTTTTAACAACGTGGTTTCATTAAATACAGATGTGCTTTGGAACATAATGGTTGTTGGCGTGCTAAAATTTTGGTCCTTACTGAACCCAGGATATCGTTAGGAATTGTGTATGTGTATGTAAATTTTCTCAACTCCTTTATAAGAGATTATGTTATTTTTTTTCTTTGAAGAGTAAGATGGAGTGTCATTTGGCTTCTGGTTGTGGTTTAATTCTAGTTGGCGTGACATGTTCCTGAGCTACAGAGCCGATCTGCCTGCATATCTATTCATTGCCTGGAGGATCAAGTCCCTGTACTAATAGTAATGAAGACCCTTTCTAATCTGAAGCCTACTTTTCCAGATTCTTCTGCCATTTCCTCACTTACACCATAATCTTTGGCCATACAGAATCACCAACGATTTCCCCCCGGATGCTCTGTTGGCACCCCTTCCTTTGCGTCTTCTGCCCGAGATGTCCTTCTGCCCCTTTTACTGTGTGGTGGACTCAGTCCCCAAGAATGCTGCTCTCATTCTGACATCTTCCCTTGCTTGTCTCAGCACATACCGCCATTCTCTCCTTGTTCTCTGGTAGTCTGTACACGCGTCTGCTATAGAACCTAACCATGAATAGCATGTATGACATTATCATTCATTCAGCCACCCTTCATTGTGTACCCTTCATGGTCTCTTCCAGGACTAAAATTATGTGCATTTTACAGTGGGGTAACTTTCCTGTAAAACTAAGGGTGAAAGCCTTTCTGTGAATGATGTAAGTGCTTTCATACTGCAGGTCATTATTGTTTTCCTTGGAGTTGATAGAAAATAACTTTAGGGTCAGTCTGGTAGAAGCTTCTGAAAAGCAAGAGGTTTCCTACTTTGGATTCTGGTAGTGTTTGTGTTGTGTCCTTTGTAGGTATTCTGTACCATTTGGGGGAATTATTCTGCATTCTTTTCTCTCTACTCTGCCTTTGAGTTCATTGGTGAACAGTGCTGATTTTTTAAAACACCTTTGGGCAAGTAGGAGAGCTCGGAAAGAGTGTGTTTGAAACTAATGTTGAATTTCAGTTTAACAAACATTTGCTGGACACGTGCTTTGAGTAAACAGGCTAGATGCTGTAGGAAAGTGAGATAAGAATGAGAAATAATTCTGTACTCTGGGAACAGTCAAACAAATTGGGGAATTTGTGGCAGCGGTAATATTAGAACTAGCTTCATTGGGTTTCTGATTTTTTTTTTTTTTTGAGAATCTAGGCAGACATTAATAATAACAAAGACAATATTCCTGTATATGGAGGATAATGCTGATCTAAAGATAATTTCTCTTTATTCTGTAAAGATGAAAACACATGTCAAAAGATTTAAACTTGTATACTAGTCCCAGCAAACTCACTATCTTAACACTGTCTTTTCTGGGCCTGAGTTATCAGAATATTTTATCACAATTCTTTCAAAATATTGATGAGTTCCCCAGAAGTTTATTTCTAAATTTGAATAGTCCTTTTATATCCTAGCTTTGATTCATGGGTAACTCTTTGTCTTTAGGCAAATTCATAGAGTTTACTTTTGAAATAAAAAAGTTTATCTGTGAAACTTTGACAGTTCTTATAACATTGGAGAATGCGTAAGCGTGGAAATTATTTTAGGACTAGAGATTTCTTAATAAGTTTATATACCTGTCTCCCCAGGTGCAAGACCCAGGTGTTCTAAAGTTGTCTCTTGAAACATCATGCTGTACCTATTTAGATATATGTAAATAGGTAAAATTATTGTGTGTCAAATAAAAACAAAATTTAAAAAATAAGAAAAGGTAAAAAAAAGTTCTTTGTTCTTGGAAATACTCAAGCTGTTGCTTGATTGAATGGAACTTTATTATTTATTTGAGCCACATGATTCACGTAGTGTGTACAATTGTAGGATTTAGAAAGGGAAGGTAGATACAAAGGAATCAGCATTTGCTGAGCACGTGTTATGTACTAGCCTCTGCTGGCTGCTTTCCATGTTAATTTATTTTAGATCCTTACAACTACTCTGTGAATTTGGTGTTATCTTCATATTTTAATTGAGATACTATAGCTCAAAAAGGTACAGTAATTTTGCCCAGCAAGATAAAAATTTATAAGTGGAGAATTCAAACCCGGGTCTATATGACTTTAAAGCTGATGTTCTTCACACCGTACTTTTTCCTGAGAGTATGTGGATTCAGTAGACTTGAAATTATGGTATAAATTCATGAGCAGGTTACCCACCTTTCTTAGACCATAGTATAGTTTAGGTGTTCAGACTTCTAGACTATGAATCCCAGCTCTGTTACTTCTAAAGCTGTGTGACCTTGGTCATGGCATTTGATCTCTCTGAGCATCAGATCCTCACTGTGCAGTATGGATACTAATGGCAATACCTCATAGGGGTGTGGTGAAGATTACCTGAGGTAATGCAGGTAACGTGTTATCAGTGGGCGATGATAGGATTTTTTATTTGCCCCTCTCGTTCTGACACCTAACATGCTGAGTTTCTATATTCGAACCAGCAAAAGTAAGAGTAGACTTTCACTGTTTTCAGTCCCCCAGATTTTGTGCAAGGCTAGAGAACATGATCATTAAGAGCATGATCCTAACCTCAGCTTCCCCAGGTTCACGTCTGGACTTGGCCACTCGGTTCAATGAGATGATAGGATAGAATGCTTTTAGAACTGTGCCTCAACTGTTAGCCTTTTATTTGTCGCAGGTTCTTTTCTTTCCCTAAGTGAATGTGCTTTTAAAAAAAACTTCCTGTATTTTGCAGTGAGGGAACAAAGAATGAGAGAGCTGTTGCAAACAATATTTTCTGATTCCCTTCTCATTATAAAAGTAATATGAGGCCAGGCACGGTGGCTCATCTCTATAATCCTAGCATTTTCTGAGGCCAAGGCGGGAGCATCGCTTGAGGCCAGGAGTTCGAGACCAGCCTGAGCTAGACTCTACTAAAAATAGAAAAAAAGAGTCAGGCATGGTGGCACACACCTGTAGTCCCAGCTACTGTGGAGGCTGAGGCAGGAGGATTGCTCAAGCTCAGGAGTTTGAGGTTGCAGTGAGCTATAATGATGCTCTAGTCTGGGCAAGAAAAAGAAAAAACCAAAAGTAATATAAAATTAGTGGGTGGTTTTTTTTTTTTAATCTCAGAAAATTTCAGGTGGATCCTTTAGAGCAGCAGTCCCCAACCTTTTTGGCACCAGGGACTGGTTTCATGGAAGACAATTTTTCCATGGTTTGGTGGGAGTGGGGAGGATGGTTTCAGGATGATTCAAGTGCATTACACTTATTGTGCACTTTATTTCTGTTATTGTTACATTGTCACTTGCCACTCACTGATAGGGTTTTGATATGAGCCTGCAAGTAATTGATGTATTATGGTCTCTGTGCAGTCAAACCTCTCTGCTAACGATTATCTGTATTTGCAGCTGCTCCCCAGTGCTAGCATCACCACCTCAGCTCCACCTCAGATCATCAGGCATTAGATTCTCATGAGGAGCACACAACCTAGATCCCTCACATGTTCAGTTTACAGTAGAGTTCCTGCTCCTATGAGAATCTAATGCTGCTGATGATCTAACAGGACGCAGAGCTCAGGCGGTGATGCAAGCGATGGGGAGCAGCTGTAAATACAGATGCAGCTTCCCTGCTTGCCTGCTGCTCGCCTCCTGCTGTGTGGCCCAGTTCCTAACAGGCCATGACTGGTACTGGTCTGCGGCCAGAGGGTTGGGGACCACAGCTTTAGAAGATCCAGCTTTATAGGTAGCTGGCTGCCTATTGTAGTGTGATTTGGGAGCCTGCAGGCCAGCTTTTTGCCCTAACATTAGTTTCACAGTCTGCCACAGTGTCTGAAATTCTACCACAATCAGGTCTGTAAGAGGCATTCCATAAACCGTTAAGTAACTAGGATTACTTGAAGGTTAGCTGAGTACAAGGTCCCTTGAAGACATAGGGACGAGTTGGAGGATAGAATAGAAGGTGCCCAATATGAGGACAGGAGGACATTGGCCCATCCACAGTTGTTTGTCCTGGCTATAACTAGGGAGTGGTTGAGTGAGTAAAAAAGGGAGCGTACATAATCCCCATGGTCAGAAGCTGAATGGATAGTGGGATAGTGGAAGGCTTACCTCAAATTCAGAAGTAGAAATGGGACTGGCAGATTTCCTAGGTTTTTTTTTTTTTTTTTCCTTTTCTTTTTCATTTTCATTTTTTAAATTTGTAGCTTTTGAAAATGAAACCTGGAAATCCTAAGTTATTTTTAATGGCTGTCACTAGATTATCAATACTGGGCATCATAATGGCTAACTTTGTAGCAGTGATAGTCATTTCTGACATAGCACTAGCATTTCCCAAACTCTGTGACTCCTCTGCCTTCAGGAGGTTTCTCACCCCAGCCTGCCGACTCTTTCCTAGGCACTGTAGGGATGTAGAGGAATCAGACACTTAATGTTCCTATCAGAGAGGAAGGCTTGCCAGCAGCTCTACAAAATAGCAAGGCCAGGTGCTTTGAGGGAGGTTCCGGTGCTGTGGGATTTCGAGGGAGTGCTCAAGATGATATTGCTGTTACCGCCAGTAGGCTTTGAGCTTAGGAGCAAACTGTAAAATTATTAGAGGCCATTCAAAGTTTTTGAATAGTGGCATGATGAAGTGAGAGCTCAGCTTTAGGAAGATTAATTTAATAATAGAATACAGTCAGCCCTCCGTATCTGTAAATTCCACATCCTGACAGCGTGGAAGATTCAACTGACAGCGTATTGAAAATATTCAGGGAAAAAAAACCAATAAGAAATAAAAATAATACAAATTTTAAAAATACAGTATAACAACTATTTATATAGCCTTTAGATTATATTAGGTATTATAAGTAATGTAGAGATGATTTAAAGTATATGGGAGGATGTGTGTAGGTTATATGCGAAAAACTGTGCCATTTTATCTTGGAGACTTGAGCATCCTCAGATTTTGGTATCTGTGGAAGGTCCTGGAACCAATCCTGCACGGATACCAGTGTCTGAGGGATGACAGTGTAATCTAAGTTGGAAAAGGAGCAACTAGAGGCAAGGAGACTATTGGGACAGTGCCTCTGACTGGGTGTGTTAAAGGGCAGATGCTAATAAGAGGCTGTGTATGGGAAGGAGCAGAGAGAGGAGGGGTATGTAGGACATCCCTCAGAGGTGCTGAATCTGCTAGAAGTTGGGGCTTTGGGGATAGATTCTGGTCGTTTCCAAGGCCTTGTATGTGGAAGTTGGGCCAGTGGTGGAAGTGTTCGTAATGGAAATAGGTAGCTCAGGGAATGAGAAGCCCTTTGGGGGAAGTGATGAATAATTCATTTCAGAAATCTTAGGTGTGCAGCACCAGTAGGTTCTCCAGGTAGAAATAGAAACCCGAATTAGGATGATGATGGTTAATGCCTCCTGTTATACACTCTTCCATCACGATGGCAAAGTACAAATTATTTTTATCAGTTTGAGTTGAATCTTATAATGCTGCAAGTGTGTGGCAGCATAAAGTAGTAAAAAGACCTCCAGATTAGGAGGCGTTGGCTTGTAGGACCCAGATTTAGACCAACAAGCTCTCTGGCTTTGGGCAAACCACAGTCTGCGGACCTTGCTATGTTCGTGAGAATGAGTTGGGGGAAGTAAAGGTGTACGTCCATCTGAGGCCTCCCAGTGCCAAAGTTCAAGAATTCTAAGTGTCCTGGGGTAGCGAGTTTGGTTTTTACATATAATGATTTCTGTATGAGAGTTTGAAAACAGAAAGCTTTCAAGTTCTATAATTTTTTTCTACCTTCTTTAGTATATTTAACATTTATTTATTGAGCACTCTTCTAAGTGCTTGGAAACAAACAAAACAATGTAAAAAAGTTTTTCCGTCTTGTGCTTACATTCTAATGGCCACTCCTTACACATAGCCACTTTGCTGCGGCAGCGGCTAAATGTCTGTATGGGTCATACCACGTGTTAATTAGGTAGCTACTGTGTGCCAAGTACTGTTAGGTGTTTCATATGTAAATTATGTCCTAATAGAGTTTTCATTTAAACAACTATAGCAATCCTTGCTTTGTAGGGTAGTGCAGGGCTATAAAAATGATCGTACAAGCTGAACCCCTGCAAAGCAATCTTGATCAATGGGGAAAATTACGAATGTTCTGTGACTCTTAAAATTTTTGTCAAAGAATTAAAAACTCACTGTTGATTACAAATGTGTAGGAAAACAATATGGTAAAATAATAGTTATTTAGTATGCTATAACTTAAAAAATTAGAAGCATTGAAAATTAAAGTGTGTTTTCTTTGTAACAAACTTATCAAGAGTAGTTTGAACAATGTTTGCCTTCTCCTGTTACAATTTATGATACAGAGCAAGCATCTTTTCTATGCCTTGTGCCTTAGCACTGTGGTCCCCAGCCCCCGGGCTGAGGACCGGTGCCAGTCCGTGGCCTGTTAGGGACCAGGCTGCAGAGCTATCCTCCCACCCCCCACTCTGGAAAAATTGTCTTCCATGAAACTTAAGAAACAGGGGTCCACACAGCAGGAGGTGAGTAGTAGGCAAAGGCAAACAAGTGAAGCTTCACTTAAGCTATCCCACCCCCAGGTCCATGGAAACTGGTCCCTGGTGCCAAAAAGGTTGGGGACTGCTACCTTAGCAAATTGTCATACTGTGCTTCTTATTTTTTTTTTTTTTTTTTTTTTTTTTGAGACAGAGTCTCACTCTCTTGCCTGAGGTAGAGTGCTGTGGCGTCATCCTAGCTCACAGCAACCTCAAACTCCTAGGCTCAAGCGATCCTACTGCCTCAGCCTCCCGAGTAGCTGGGACTACAGGCACGCGCCACCATGCCTGGCTAATTTTCTTTTTCTATATATTTTTAGTTATCCGATTCATTGCTTTCTATTTTTAGTAGAGACGGGGTCTCGCTCTTGCTCAGACTGGTTTCGAACTCCTGAGCTCAAACAATCTGCCCGCCTCGGCCTCCCAAAGTGCTAGGATTACAGGCGTGAGCCACCACGCCCGACCGATACTGTGCTTCTTTCTTTGGATCAGCTTCCAATATTTTATTCTTTGTGCTTTAAGTGTTATAAAACAGCAGTCCCCAACCTTTTTGGCACCAAAAACTGGTTTCATGGAGGGGTCGGGGGTCCACAGGGGATGGATGCAGAGCTCAGGCATTGATGCCAGCAATGGGGGGCAGCTGTAAATACAGATGAAGCTTCACTGGGTTGCCTTTTGCTCACCTCCTGCTGTGTGCTCCTATTTCATAAGTTTCATGGAAGACAATTTTTCCATGGATGGTGAGTGAGGGGGTGAGGGTGGAGAAGGTGGAGCTCAGGCAGTGATGTGGCCCAGTTCCTTACAGGCCACAGACTGGGTACTATGGTTGTAAAGTATCTCTGAGAATTCCTTTAGTATGCAGTTTTTTGTCAGCATCACTTCCTCTAGGACAGGGGTGGGAAACCTTTTTATGTTGGAAGGCTACATTAATTTAGCTGTAATCAAATAAGGCTACATTCAAGAAACTTCCATTAGATATACTTAAAAATGTACGTTATTTTGTAAAAGTCCGCTGTGTACTTAATAATTTCCAAAAATGGAAACTATTTTAAAATTAAGTAACCTTTTAATTACTTTGTTTTGTTTGCTTTTCATTGGAAAGTATTTGAATGTTTGGTTGCAGCATGGAGGTCTGCAGTTTCAGTTGATCCTCTAGATTGGTATCACTCATTTGTGACCTTAAGGGCATTTTTATTTGGGTCAGATAGGAGAATGTAGATTCGCAGTAATAAAAGTAAGAATGCATTTTGGGGGCATGTTGCTGAAGGCATGGGTATTCTGTTGCATTTTTCCATATTTCAATGGGAACTTTCTTAGCATCAGACAATGACTTTAAAATGTCATCTACTGACAGCTCAATCAATTCCATCTGTAGTTTTTTAGGTGCCTTGGTGATTGATACCAGCTAGGTGAGGCTGAAATGTTAATTTGTGTGATGTCATGATTCTCAAAGTCAGTCAACCTTTCATTGTATTCTCCAATTAATAGGTCTATAACAGCTGCATATTCTTCAGATGATTCGCATGTATCATCCTGCTCATCAGTGACCTTTGCTAACTGGGGAAAATGTTCATCTGAAATTTCCTTTTGAGGAAGAAGTGTTTTGAAAAAAAATAGCTTTTTTTGAAATGCTTGAATTTTTTTTGCCACATATCATATATAGACTTAGTTTTACCTTGCAAAGAAATATTCAAGTTGTTTTGATTTGACATCTGACACAGAAATGCTGCATTCCTGTAGAAATCTTCTTCTAGTAATTCACGTTGCTGATTCTGTTCTTCATAAAATTTAACTATCTGTTCTTGCAGAGATAAAATTTTGCCTAACAGCTGTCCCTGAGATAGCCAACGCACTTTAGAATGATATGGCAAATCCACACTGAGTTCCTCATCCTTAAACTTTAGCATGTTACGAAACTGATCATGCCACTGTGTTGCATTTGCAAGAATATAGTTAACAATACTTAATAACTTGTTGCAAAGTGTCACTTAAAATAGTAGTTTTAGCACAGATTTTACTAATGTAAGATATAATGAAAAGAAATGAGAACATCTGGATCTATTAATACTTTTTTTATCTGTGCAATAAACCCTTCATGTTTTCCTACCATGGAAGGTACACCATCTGTACATATGCTCACTACATTTACCAAATTCAGTCCAACTTCATGACATTTATCTTGAAAGTAGTCGAAGATACCTGTTCCCTGTGTTCTATTTGCAACAGTGCCCAAAGCGAGTAATTCTTTGTAGCAAAGAAATTCTTCTCTTACGAGCCGAATGAAGTATAAAACCTGTGCCGAATCAGTAGTATCAGTTGATTCATGCAAAATGATTGAATAATATGTATTTTCCTTTTGAAGTATTGCATGAAGTTGTTCAGTTAAGTTGAATGCTAATTCATGCTGCCAATCAGTTATGGTTCTCCTTTCAAAGAGACACTTGTTTGTAGTTCGAAACGTTTTTGGGGTTTAAGCATCCTAGAACTTCAACAATGCATTCTTTCACAATTTCTGCATCACTGAATGGCTTCCCTTTTTTCCCCTTGAGTATATAAGCTACTTTATAAGTTACTTCAGTGGCATTATTTCTAGGTCTTATTGCTGCTTGAAAGATTTGTCTTTGCTTTTGCTTTTCATCTTTTAATATCTGCAGTACAACCTTTTTGCTCCTCTTCCTCTAATTTAAAATATTTGTGGTCCTTATGAGTGTTAAAATGCTGATCAGCATTGAATTTCTTTAATGTTGATACTGCAGTATCACAAAGCAAGCAAATCATCTTATGTTTAGCAGAAATAAGATAATATTGCAATTCCCAATCCTCATTAAAAAATCTGTTTTCTTCCTTCAGCGTTCTTTTGGTCTTTTTTGACATGATGGGCTGTTGAGCAGACAGAATTAAAAAATACTGTTGAGCTGTGCAACTATTCACAAATTCTGTTTCAGATAGAAACACAGGGCACCATTGTCAAAAGCTGATAACAGACAGGTGTACTTGACCCCTATAAACTCTTGCCAGCCAGCCTCGTGCGGTAGTGGCACCAGTCAGGCAGGGGAAGTTAGAACTAAATCATGAGCATAGCAAGCCGTCAATTTAGCCCTTATGGCTTGCTAATGTTCTAATAGTGCTGGTCAGTCTGGGAGGATTATTTCATTGAAACCTATTTTATTCTTTGGTATTTTAAATATGTTCATTTTAAAAATAAAAACATAAAAGATGGACAAAAATGTACTAATAAAAATAAAAGCATTTGTTCTGTAAAATTTGGATTCAGTCAAAAGGCCTCACTTACGAACCTAGAAGGCCACAGGTTCTTCGCCCCTGCTCTCTAGGACGTTGTCATCCTTTTCATCGCTCCCACTTTCTTCATTTGTGTTGATAAGTTGGCTTTCACTAAGTCCCTCTGTGGATGTAGAGGCTCTCGAACAGCGGCAGTGGCAGTATCCCACAGCCAGCTCTTTCTTCCCGACTCCGTTTATGTGCCATTCAGATTTCAATTCCAGCATTAGCTTTAATTTTAGTGGTTTTTTTTTTTTTTTGCTATACTTTCATCTTTGTAACCGATTTCCTATTTTGGTAATTCATTTTTATAAAATGTCATATGGGTTTTATCACTAGGAGACAGCACAACTAAACACTCTGCTGTGTGTGAACTGAATAACAGATGTGCAGTGACCAGTCACTCACAGACTTTGAAGAAGTGGCGTGATTGGTCACCAATTATGATTTGGGGGCTGAAGTTAGCAGTGAAATTTGTATTTTATACAATTACTCAGTTAATATGCCATGGTAGCTGAAATCTGAACTGTGTTCTTGGGACTGGTGTCATTTGACAAAATGGTGGTAAGAAATCCATGCATAACAGAATGTGCAACATGAGGGCTGCCTGTATTGCAAACGTTAATGTTTCTTTTTTTTTAGAATAGACAAACAAAAACATTAAGAAAAAAATAAAACCTGTGATATTGACTTGGCTTTCACTTTAAACATTGTTTGGTCAGTTAATATGTGAGGTGGAGAACAGGAGCTACATACTTGGTTCCAGGAAAATGTGTTTAAGCAAAAATGTATGTATATCCTATGTGAGTTATTCTGTTGGATCACAAAATTGTAAGGCAGGTTCCTGGTGTTCCCCTTTTTTGATACATGAGAGGGTGCGGCGTGGTGCCAATTTAAGTAATTTGAGTGCAGTGGAAAGAGCGTAGGTTTTGGAGTGCCTTAGATCTGTCATTTAACCTCCCAGGGCCTTTGTTTTCTCACCTGTAAAATGGAGATGGCAGAGGGTGGCTCTCTGGGGCAACCATCTTAGAATTGTTGGAAAGATTAAATGTGAAGAAACTGTGGCAATGCCTGGCACATGTTAAGTGTTCAATATTCTTTCTAAACTGGAATTTATCATTTAGATTTATTTCTCACCGTTGTTTGGCATTATTTTGTATTGTCCAATTTGATGCCAAAGGAATGATTTTGGAATTAACACATCTATCATAACAATGTAAAAGCATACGGTACAGATAATAAGTAATGTAACCTGTCAGCCTAAAAAGTGGTTAATTTTAAAATGGTAACTTAAGTAATTTCTCCCAGATGTATCAATCATATTTCTCAGTAACGGTTATTTTTGATTTTAAGGTAAAATTAGGTTTGTTTTGTTTTTAAAGGGGTAGGATATTTGTGTTTAGAATTTTTGACACCTTTTTTTGATGAATTTCTCTTATTTATTTTTTGAAATGATCCTTGTAAAGTGTAACGTATCTCATTTTATATACAGTATGTTCTCTATAAACCCTAGCACACATTGGCTTGCTTCATTATACTGTCTCATGAGTTTCTTACCCTTTTACTTCTCCTATTAACTGTCTTTTTTAAGATAATGAGGCTTTTACTTAATTGTGATTGTTCAGTAAGTTTCACTTTAAGATGCTTGTTTTCAGTAGTATTTTTCTAGAGAGTTAATCTGAGATGACAGACTGAGAACTTTTGACTCTTTTCAGTAATGTAGGGAACAACAACCAATTTAAAGTAACTAGCATAAAGGTTAACATTAAGCCATCTCTGAAAATGTACATCCTTCTGCTGTTTTTTCACATGTGGCCTATCGCGCAAAGCATTTGACTCCTATCAGTGGAGGATGTGTGACTCACATTTGTCACTTTTTTTCTTTCCTCCAGCCACAGAAGAGAAGAAGTCTCTGAAGCGAACATTTCAGCAGATACAAGAGGAGGAGGACGACGACTACCCTGGAAGCTACTCTCCCCAAGATCCTTCTGCAGGACCCCTCTTGGTATGTCTTGACCCCCAAAGAGTGGGGCAGAGTGGCTTGAAGTGACCTCTACTCGAAGAGGATGGCCACAAGGTGGCACCAGTGACCAATAGTATGGAATTGCCGGAGGGCATCTCTTAGGGTGCCAGTGCACGATCCGCCCCCAACAACGCTTGCGAGAAGATGGGCTTCACTTCATCTTTGCATGCCACGACTCTGGGTTGGGTTTATGTTATTAATATAAAGTACTTGGACTTGGTTTTTTCACTCCTAGAAACCAAAAATATTCTTAAAAAATAGATTTTTGTGAAAGGGATAGATATTGTTATAAAGATACTCCGAAGTCTTCTGCCTTGGCTCATCTCCAATAGCATGGTTGTTTTATAAGTAAATAACTCATTAATGTGTAAGGACGGTCAGTGTGCCAATAGCAAATTTGCTATACTATGGCTTATTTAAATATTAAAACAGGGAATTAGTCTTTAACCAGGTGTTTGCATTGTTTGGCCCTTTATGCAGGTTAGCTCATTAACTCCGCGTTGGTTCATTTTATCTATTTACAGTCAAAGAAATTGAGGCTCAAGGAGACTATTAAATAACTTGCCCAATGTCTTAATTTGAATCCAGGTCTTTCTGACTTCAGAGTCTATGCTCTTTTCAGGGGGCACACTCCCTCCTGTTATTTTGCTTAAAACAGCTTTACTTCATTGCACATGGGTGTATTTAAAGCCTTGTAAGTAGGAAGCATGTCTGGTTTGTGTTCTGTTAAAATGTTAGCCGGGCCTGGTGGCTCATGCCTATAATCCCAGCAACCCAGGAGGCTGAGGCCAGAGGATCATTTGAGGCCAGCCTGGGCAACATAGCACAACCATGTCTCTAAAAAAATTTTTTTTAAATCGGCTGGGTGTGGTGGCACACACCTATATTTCTAGTGACTTGGGAGGCTAAGGTGGGAGGATTGCTTGAGCCCAGGAGTTTGAGGCTCCAGTGAGCTATGATTGCACCCCTATAGTCCAGCCTGGGTGACAGATTAAAAAAAACAAAATGTTGAATTAGACCGGGGATTAAATGTTAGCAGTGTTAGGTCATATATCTTTGCATTTAAAAACTTTGAAGAGAACATCCTGAATCATCAACTCTTGGGGCAGTCTAACTGCCATCTACAGAGGCAACTACTCCTTGGTCATTATGGACTGGCTAACCTGTCAACATTTTGTGTTTTCTGATAATTTAAGAAAGCCCTTTTTGATATACACAATATACATTCTTGGTTTGCTTTTCTTGCTTTTTCTCCCACTTTGTTTGTAATTAATGAGTTTGACACATTTAATTTTGGGAGTGACATTCATTTTGTAACACAAACCCAAAAAAGAATTGAAGTAAGTTGTATACATTTCATGTAATCAGTCAATATATTAATATAATTGGTAAACAGCTGGTATATGTATATACCTTTATTCTATACTAGAAACTATTCCATACTGGGAATAATGCATCATTTGAAATTAAGCAATATGTACCAGACTCCATTTTCTTAAGTTGCCAGAAACATGCTCTTTTAGATTTTTTTAAAAAGAATTATGCAGAATTTCATTCATGTCTTGCCATGGTCTTAAAAAAATTAATTTTATACATTCTCTTAGAATCCATGTCATTGACTTCTGTATAAGCTCTGAGACTAAACAATTTTTTAAAAAAAGTCAGAAGTGACTGTTTTTAGAATTTGCCTCCACCTCATTTAACTCCAACTAATTGTCTTTAAACCCCAATGTGTCGTAATGGATAGTATTGTTTGTGTTTTTATTTTTATAGACAGAGGAACTAATCAAAGCTTTGCAGGATCTGGAAAATGCCGCATCAGGGGATGCTACTGTCCGGCAGAAAATTGCTTCTCTGCCCCAGGAAGTGCAAGATGTTTCTCTGTTGGAAAAAATAACAGGTGAGAAAGTGAAAGATGGGAAAAGAGGGACATATCTGTAGTGCATCAAACCCTAGGACATGCTTACGTCTGTAGGTGTAGACTTTCCATGTTGTATTGGGTGCTCTGCCATCTTGGGATTTGCAGACATAGCTCACATGCTGAACAAAGGAGCTTTTTGAATAGTCAAAGCTCGAATAGTGATTCTAGGAATTATTGCAGAAATGCTGGCCTGCCACAACGCGTGGCACTTTAAACAGGTCTTTTGAAAACAACAGTACAAATTGTATGTGCATGGGGCGGGAAGTGGGGATAGGCATTATCCTATCCATTAAACTCATGGCCCTCTTACTAAAAGAAAAAAAATTTATGACTCAGGGCTGTATGATTTCTGCACAGACAAACCTCATAGATCATAGTGCCTTCAATGCCAAGAATTCCAGGTGTGTGTTGTAAGTCATGTCATTTTGTCCTACCGATGACCCCCAATTAAACGGGGAGGAGCAGTTGACATTATTCCCACTTTGTACGTGGGAAGTTGAAAGAAAGAAATGAAGCGTGAACTAATCTTTGTAGAGTATGCTCTGTGCCAGGTACTTCCACTCTTCATGATAATCTTTAGAGATGGCTGAATGTTTATCCCTGTATTGCATAGGAGGAAATTGAGGCTTTGAGAGGTTAGGAGTCTTACCCTGGGTCACACAAGTAGTGGATCTTGGGATTCCAACCTAGGCTGCAAAGCCTATGCTCTTCTTTTCACAAAAGCTTGGACCTTTCATTCCACTGTCTTCCTAGGGCCACCATTTTTCCACTCCAGTTCCTTGACTTGGCTGCTCCTCTAATCTCTTCCATATCCATCTAAAGGAAATCAGGCTCACACATGAACTATTTCCTTCATTCAACAGATATTTGAAGCCCACTGTGTAGTGGATGCTCTTGGTGTGCCACTCATATCCCCTCAGGGGTGAAGTGTCAAGAGGAAAAATGAAGTAGGAGTGTGGGGGCAGAGAGTGACTGCAGGAGACAGTATTTTGAAGTTGGTTAGGGAAGGCCTTTCTGATAGGATGGCCTTGAGCAGAGACCCAAAACATTTAGAAGCAAGCTGCAAGTATATCTGAGGGAAAGAAGTGCCACCAGACAGACAGAGGGAAGTGTACATAGAAGGACCCCCTGGCAAGGGATCTGCTTAGTTGGAGAACCTTCTAAATCAGCATAAGTGTTCTGCGCCCTCACGCTGCTGCGCAGCCCCAGCAGTTCCCTCCATGAGACCTGCAGTCTGTTGATCCCACCACCTCTTCCTAGCCCTCAGTGCTCATTTTCTTCTTGACTCACATTAGAGTCTTTATTATCACCTCCTCCCATACGCCTTCAACCCCTTTTTTCCTCTTACCCCCGTCAGTGTAGTCTCCTGACAAAATCTCTAAACTGGTTAAATCTGTTCCATTATTATAATATTATTATTACTACAAGGACCACCTCATTTGTTCTTACTGTCAAAATCACAATCTGCAGAAGTTGGAAGCAAATTAATATAAAGCTAGCAATGTATGTGATTTCGTTTCTCTGTTTTCACTGTCCTAAAGGTCTCTCATGTAGCTTCTTTTTAAAATTTTTTAAAATTTTTAATTGTAAAATATACATTAAAGTGACAGTTAAGTAGTGTTAACTTACGTTCACATCGTTGAGCAACCATTTTCTAGAATTCTTTTCATCTTGCAAAACCGAAGCTCTATACCCATTAAACAATAAACATTTCCTCTTTCCCCTGTACGCTGGAAACCACCATTCTTTAATCCAACTTTTCATCTATTTCTTTCCCGTATCTACGCAGCTGAACTTGGCTGGGCAAAAGAAGTAAAAGTCACGCCTTGGCTGACTTTTCCTCTTACTTCTCTGGATGAAAGTGCTGCTTTCTAAGACTGCCCCTCTCCCTGTGTGTTAGACCTACTCAAGGACATTGCTTTGGCAGTGCTTCCCTTTTCTCCTGCATCTTCTGTTTTTTTCTCTCTACTGGATCATTCTAAATAGCAGAAAAACATGTGTTTTTTCCCATGTGGGAAAAATTTTTTCCTGACCCCATATCTTCCTGTAGCTACTGCCTCATGCATTTCTCCATTCTTTTTAGCAAAACAGCCTGAATGGGTTGCCTACACTGTCTCCACTTCTCCTCCTCCCATTCTCTCTTGATTCTGCCTTGCAGAAAGAAACTGCTGTCGAAGTTGCTGATGACTTCCTTGCTGCTAAATTCAGTGGTGGATTCTCTATCCTCATCTTAACTTGACCCCAGTAGCATTTGGCTCAGTCGATTATTTCCTCTTCCTGAGAATACTTTCTTCACTTGGTGTGGTAGGTGGAATAATGGGCCCCCCAAAATGCCCACGTCTTAATCCCCAGAACCTGTGAATGAATATGTTATCTTATGTGGCAAAAGGGCCTTTACAGATGTGACTAATTTAAGGATCTTGAGATGGAGGAGTGTCTGGGCTATTCAGGTGGGCCCGGTGTAATCACAGAGGCCTTGTAAGAGGGACGTGGGGGAGAGCAGGAGTCAGAGAAGAGATGTTACTACGGAAGCAGAAGTTGGAGTAATGTGCTTTGGAGGTGGAGGAAGCGGCCACAGTAAAAACATTTGTGATGTTTTAAGCCACTAAATTTGTGGTAATTTGTTACAGCGGTAGGGAATTGGGCCCGACATTGTTCTAGCTTTCCTCCACTCTCTGGCCATTGTCTTTTTAGCCTCCTTGCTGGTTTCTTCACTTCTCCTTGACCTCTTCATGTTGAGAACTTAGCCCCCTTCTCTAGCTAATTTCATTGACAATTGGTCTCATCCAGTTTCATGACTTTAAATTACAGTTTTTATGCTGATGATTCCCTAATTTGCATCTCTAGTGTTGCCCCTTCCGCTGGAAGTTGAGACCCATAGATCCACCCTCCTGCTCAGTAGTGCCAGTACCAGAGTGACGCTGTCAGACAGCAGTCAGATCAGTCTCCCCTGCTCAAAGACCCTGCGACTCCCCTACCACATGGAGTAAAAGCCAGGCTGTCACTGCCCCCGGTCTGGCCCCCTGTCTTATAGACTGCACTCCTTTCCCTCCGTCCCTGCTCAGGCTGTGTGGGTGTGGGCTCCTTGCCAGGCACTCCTCCCTCTCAGGGGCTCTGTACTTGCCGTTCCCTCTGCCTGGAATGATCCTCCCCAGGTAGTTACACGGCTTGTTCTCTCACTTTGTTCAGGCCTTTGTTTACAGATCACCTCAGTGAAGCCTACCCTGATCACCTTATGGAAAATTTTGATCCCCCTTCCATTGCCTCGTTCTTTCTCCTCTGCCTTGTTTTTCTCTATAGTTCTTACCTTTGGCTGGTAAATATGTGTAGTATTGCATTGTGTCTCTACCTACCTGAGAATGTAAACTCAGGGGCAGAGAATTTTTGTCCATTTTGTTCCCTGAGGACTCTGAGAGCCTAGGCACAGAGTAGGAGCTCCAATATTTGAGAAGCTAATTAGAAGGTCTTGAGCAGAGGATTGGTGGGTGTAAAAGCCTGGTGGGAATGGGCTCAGGAGAAGAGGAGGTGGCTACAGGGAGCATGGACAACTCTCTTGAAGAAGGGTTCTGCTGTAAAGGGGGAGCAGGGAGCTGGGTCAGCGGCTGGAGAGTGATACGTGGTGGGAACACACAGTAGTGCGTTTGTGTGCTGATGGTAGAGCTTCAGGAGAATGTGCCCAGGTGGGGGAAACGCAGGAGACAGTTGTAGAAGTTAAGTCTTTGAGTAAGCAAGAGGCAGTGGGGTGTTTGTGCATAAGTGGAGAGGGTTGGCTGAAAGAGGCTTGCAGCCACTCTTGTGATGTATGGGGGAGAGCAGAGCACATGAGTACAGCCACAGGTGAGTGCCCTGAAGCGAGCATCTTGCTTTTGTGTTTTGCCTGTGTTTTTTGTATAACTCATTAAACTGTTACAAGTTATTTTTTTGGGTTATAATTACTCGTATAAATGAGTTATTTCCCTTGTACAATTTCTTGAGGGTGAGAATTGATTTTTTTAAAAAACCTTAAATCTTAAAAATTAACATTTTTCCTTGCCATTTTTTTGCCATAAGCACCCAAACATCTTAATAAATTAACCATTAAAGAAAAAACTCAGATAGTCAAGCAATGACAGAGCGTTTAGCCACCGAGCCAGAGGATGGGTTTTGCAGCCCTCTTTACTGTCTGTGACTGAGATTGTCTCTTTCCTTTGTGCAGTTTTGCTCACTCCTTCCCTTTCACCAAGGACATTCTTTTGTTCCCTGTCCCCATGGAGGATAGAAGTGCCTAATCTTCGGCATCAGACCAAATTTAGAATCCCTGAACAGTTCTTCTCCCAATATTCACATTAAGAAGGCATCCAAAAGTCAGACGACTGTTTGCCAAACACAGACGCTGTGTTAGGAGTTCTTCAATCCCAGTTACCCAGGAGAATGCCCGGTGCTCTTACCTCTAACAACCTGTAGCAATGGGGCACGACGGATCTGTATCACTCTGTAACTCACCTTTAGTTTGTCCCATAGAACTGCTGCAGTCTCTGGTGCTCTTGTTTTAAAGCACTAACCTACTATTTTGATCTGTTAAGGCCTTTTTAAAATGAGATATACATATTTAGAGTTCTAATCTCACTACTACCCACACATAATTGTATCAGTTCTTATAAATACAAGTGCTTCTTTTGTTTCTTCCGATTCCCTAATGTTGAGCCTTTGTTCACTACTTGTTTCTAAGAATACCGTTTCTAATATTTCAGCACAGTTTTTTCCTCCCAAAGCATGAGTTGCAACCTGTTAATTGGACATGAAATCAGTCCAGTAGGTAATGACCAACATTTCTTAAAAAATGGAATAGAATAAATGATAGAACACTTTTAAGGATAAATACTGTTTTATGAAACTTTTATTTCTTTTATTTTTGTATGTGTCTACAGATAGAAAATTCTGACATAGGTCTTGTTCAAAAATATACGAAAGCCTGTTTCTTATTAGACCATATATTTTGCTGAATGCAGGAAGAAGGCTTACACCCAGGTTTAAGGCTTATGTAGTTTAAGAAGTAGAGTCCTATAGATCCATTTTAGAGACCTGACTGAGTCCCGGCTCCTCAGTTGGGCACATACATATCAAACCTGTCATGTAGCTTTTTTTGGTCTTTGTATCCACACCCAAGAAATGAGTGCATGCTTTTTTATTTCAGCAGAATGTAAAAAAATTACTTAATGAAATATATTCCTCCCTCCATAACTGTCAGGGATTGGTTCTAAGATCCTCCAAGGATACCAAAATCAGAGGATGCTCAAGTCCGTTGTGTAAAATGGCATGATATTTGATATAACCTGCAAATATCTCCCCATATGCTTTAAATCATCTCTAGATTACTTATATTAATAATACTCTGGGAGGCCGAGGCGGGTGGGTCGCTCAAGGTCAGGAGTTCGATACCAGCCTGAGCAAGAGCGAGACCCCGTCTCTACTAAAAAGTAGAAAGAAATGATCTGGATAACTAAAAATATATATAGAGAGAAAAAATTAGCCGGGCATGGTGGCACATGTCTGTAGTCCCAGCTACTCGGGAGGATGAGGCAGTAAGATCGCTTGAGCCCCAGAGTTTGAGGTTGCTGTGAGCTAGGCTGACGCCATGGCACTCACTCTAGCCCGGGCAACAAAGCGAGACTCTGTCTCAAAAAAAAAATAATAATAATACCTCATATAATGTAAATGCTATGTGAATAGTTCTTCCATATATTTTTTAATTTGTATTTTTTATTGGCTTTTTTTTTTTTTTAAATTGATGGGGTTGTTTTGTTTTTTGGGAGGTTTTTTTGTCTGAATATTTTTGATCCACTGTTGGTTGAGTCCACAGATGCAGAACCCATGGACACAAAGGGCCGACTGTAATAAACAAAAGCACTTGAAATTCTCAGGGGCAAAGAAAAAATTATTTCATGGATGATCTTAGGTATCTCTTTGTGCTTGTTTGGTTTGTAGAGCTTTTGCAGGGACAGGCATTTAGAAAGCCTTTGCCAGATTCCCCTCGCTCCATAGTTGCCTCCCGTCAGGTAATTGAGAATTGTCCTGTCCTGTTGACAGAGTGAATGCCTTTGCATTTCTTGGTCAGCCAGCCCATTGTTGGTCCACAGGTTCTGGCTTATTCTTAGACTCTGTACGTTGGGCGAGAAATTGCTAACCTCCCCCAGAAATGTTTGCAGTCATACCTATGTGATTTGTTTATTTTCTCTATTTTTTTTGGTCTCATTTGTACTTAGACAAAGAGGCAGCTGAACGTCTTTCAAAAACAGTAGATGAAGCATGTCTGTTACTAGCAGAATATAATGGGCGTCTGGCAGCAGAACTGGAAGACCGTCGCCAGCTGGCTCGGATGTTGGTGGAGTATACCCAGAATCAGAAAGATGTTTTGTCAGAAAAGGAGAAAAAGCTGGAAGTGAGTATATTGCAAGGTAGACCCAGACTTCCTAAGTTTCCTTTTCTGTAGCCCACGGTAGAAAGTTTTTATTATACCTTAATTAACAACATTTTTATCTTTTAAAAATTCATGAGATGGTAACATCCCTCAGATACTATAATTATTTGAGCCTAGTTAAAAACTGGAGTCATGTTTTTATATGTCCAGGAAAGAACAAATTGGATTGTAGGAAACAAACAGTGATCTTCTAATCACAGCCTGGATCTTAATATTGCTTTAGTTGTAGGTACAAAAAGAACAGGACATCAGTGAAAGCCAAAGAATGTTGATTTGGTAGTATTTGGGAAATGCTTAAGAATGTCTTTCTTTTGAGTCGTTTGGACGTTTATTTCTGACTTGTATCCATGCTAAGGCCGATAAGTCATTTGCCTACAAGCTCTGTCTACAGGCAGTTCTGAAATTTCACAGTAGCATTTATGGAGCCCAGTTCTCAAAACTGTTGAGAAAGAACTCATTTCTACCCTGAGTTGAAGACATTAGTCTGAGTGCCTTGGGGAGGGAATTCAGAAACATTTCCTCACCATGCACTTGTTTTGGCTTCTTAATGAAGTACATCGTGGTTTAACCTCAGCGCTTAGTCCCTTGGGATAGCAGAGCAAGCAATGTGGATGTTTGGGAACTTGTGCTTGACTTCTAGGCTTCCTTTTCAGGAGTGTCTGCTTTTCTCTTTTTAAAGAAGACATGGAAAATAGTTGCAGCTAGTGGTTTTGCGAAGGGAGGACAGTTTTGAGTTGGAGAAACAGTCACATTGTATTAACAAGGGATACCTCTTAAATCCCACTCGGAGTGGATGAGGGAGGGGGAGAGCTACCTTCCTCCACACTCAGGAAACATGTTCTCTGGCACAGAGGGAGGGAACATTGAAATACTGCGCTGGCTCTGTGGCTGAGGTAATTGCACTTGCCTTTCAACACAGCCGTCTATCCTGAGAGGGGAAGTGAGTGATGGGCAGTCTTTACTGTATCCTTACCTGCAGTGATTATGGGAGCGATGATGGGTAGTGGTAATGGAAACTTCATATTCCTGGCCAGGTTGAATATGGAAGATGGGAAACTGCTGTAAAAATACTATGGCTTGGATTTAGAAATCAGCACTGACCAGAAATCCTAAAGAGAGTTTCACAGGCAGTACCAGACGGTCATTTATCTGAAATGCTCATCTTTCACTGAGGAAGCATTTTCAGCACTGTGCCCCGGGACTAATAAGAGAGTGTAATTAATGATTCTGGTTGTAAGTCATCATGCCATCTGTCGAACTGCCCCTTGGCGACACATTAAGGGCTTTCTCTGATCTGTCAGACATTGATTATCATGAGCAGCTGTTGGGTGGAACGTGGCAAACTACCATAGAGGACAGAGTCTTCGAGAAGGAGATCGGACTGGTAGAGCTGGTTAACTCTTTGTTCTTTCCCCTCCCCACGGTTGCACTTTCCTCTGAATACTTCTTGGGGATCATTCGAGTTTGTGTAGGACCAGTGGCTTGCTGGATGCCACGAGAGGTCATTACGAGACAGATCAGAGATTTCAGTGTGTCCCGTAGCTTTCCAGTCGCTTCGCTCTCCTCTGTGCATTCGCTGTGGAGGGGTGTTGGCATTCCGCTGCTGGAGACGCAGAACAGGAAGCCCCACCACTGCAAAGTACAGAGTCTGAACTAAAAGTTCTTATTCCAAACCGTGTCTCCCAGCCACAGGAGCAGAACCATTTATTGTAAAAATAGAGCTAAATTTTCTGCATTTATGACTAAGATGCAACATCAGATTTGAGAGATGGCTTTAGTTCTCTCTTTATCCATGCTTGCTAAAAATGTGAACAGTTTGGTCTCCTGACTCTAAGATTGTTCTCTCACATTCTATAATGGACTGGTCTTAATCCATAATCTCCTTATGGTTATGGTAAAACTTGATAAGTATGTGCTACTTGAATGATACATTCATACTATGAATTCCTCCAAAAGTCTCTTGGAGGTGGGTAGTACATAAGGTCTACCTATGTTTTTAACATTCATTTTTGTAACACAGCCAGTGCTTGCTTTAAAGCTGCCAACTCAGAATGCTAATTAAATCTTTTATCTTTTTAAATCATTTCATTGCCTTCAATGTGTGAATACATAGAATTCTCACAGCTATTTGGAAATGTGATTATTTGCTTGGGAGTCTGTTTTCTCTCCAAAGTTTTAACACACTTAGGTTTGTTTGTGTTTTCTTTTTTAAGCTTTCTCAGTGGCTCCCACACTTTGGGATGCAGGGAGTGTGATGATTCAGAGCCTAGGATGTGGGAAGGGGAGTTACAGAGACTGTGTTTCTGCCCTCAAGGAAATCATATTCTAGCATAAACAACACAGGTGAACATAAAAGCAAACTGACCGATTGTACATGATGTGGATTAAGGAGGCAATTGGCAATTCTGATTGTGGTTTAAGGTAAGTCCAAACCTCCTGTCAGACAATAAAGCCCTTTTGAAAAAGGAAATAACAGAAGAAGAGAAATATGTTCACAAATGGGGAGCAGCAAGACTGGTCCCGACAGGAACGTGAAGAAAGACAAAGAGGCAAAAGACAGGGTGTGGGGAGGAAGTGCTGGAGACCACCAGTGGGGAACTAGGGTCTTTGCTCTGTACGGTGCTGTGTGTTCATTCAGGGACTCAACAAAAGCTGTGCCAGTCAATTGTGCAAAAATGAGCAAGATGCGCTTTCTTCCTTGAAGAGCTTACGCTCTAGTAGGGAAGAAACAGCGGCAAACAAGGAGTTAAAATAGAATATGAGTAATGTTCTGAGTAAGGGGAATATTCTAACATGTCAAAATTGAAATAGATGACAAAAATAAAAATGCTGATAATAACATTCATTTGATCAGATGTGCATTTAAAATATAAGGTAATTACCGAATGCCTGGGCAGTTTCTGAATATCATAATGCCTTCAGCAGGTCTTCCGAAGTTAAGTTTTTGAGGAACCATCAGACTGTTTTCTACAGCAGCTGCAGCATTTTACATTCCCACCAGCAATGTGCACAGGTTCAATTTCTCCACATCCTCGTCAACATTTGTTACTGTCTTTTTATTTTAGCCAACCTAGTGGACATGAAGTGCTATCTCATTGTGGTCTTGGTCTGCATTTCCCTAATTAATAATGTTGAGCATCTTTTCATGTGCTTTTTGGCCATTTCTCTTTGGAGAAATGTCTATTCATGTCCTTCACCCATGTTTGAATTATTTGCTTTTTTGTTGAGTTGTAAGAGTTCTTTATATATTCTGGATACTGTACCCCTATCAGATATTTAATTTGCAGATATTTTCTGCTGTTCTGTAAGTTTTCTTTTTGTGTTCTTGATAATGTCCTTTGAAGCACAAAGTTTTTAATTTTTATGAATTCCAATTTGTCTTTTTTTTTCTTTGTTGCTTGTGCTTTTGGTGTCACATCTAAGAATCCATTTTTCCTGTATTTTCTTTTAGGAGTTTTACAGTTTTAGCTCTTACATTTAGGTTCTCGATTCATTTGGAGTTAATTTTTGTATATGGTGTAAGGTAGAGGACCGTCTTCATCCCTTTGCATGTAGGTATCCATTTGTCTCAGCACCATTGGTTGAAGAGACTATCCCCCAACTGAATGTTTGGCACCCTTGTCAAAAATCATTTGGCCATAGATGTATGAGTTTATTTCCGGAATTCTATTCTGGAACTCTGCATTCTGTGCCATTGATTTATATATCTATCCTATGCCAGTACCACCATGTTCCCATCACTGTGGTTTTGTAGTAAGTTTTAAAATTGGGACATAGGAGTCCTCAAAGTTTGTTCTTTATCAATATTGTTTTGCTATTTAGGACCTATTATAATTCCATTTGAATTTGAGAATCAGCTTTTCCATTTCTGCAAAAGGCCATTGCAATTTATTTCTGCTGCAGAATTTTAAAAAGCATCCCAGCGTGCCACTTACTGATGCATTTGACTTTATAAAGGCCCTGTCTAGATGCCGTAGGTACCAGGGACCACAGGTGGAGGTGGAGGGCAGTGGTATCACTTTTCGGTCGTTGGTCTTAACCCTCACTTCTAGGAGGTATGCATACATACATGTATGTGCTCAACAAAGTCACTGGGGCACAGTTATGACAGCCAGCTCTACAAAGTATAGCAACACATAGAGACCTGGTGGCTAGATAAAGTCATTAGGGTTATTGAGTTGGGTGGAAACTTGGAGATTGTGTAGTCTGACTTCTGAATTGGTGAAGAAATTCAAACCCATAGGAGTTAGCCACAGACCAGGAGTAGAGTCCAAGGCAGACATCTGGTATCTTCATCAGGTTTTTTGTTTTGTTTTGTTTTGATTTATAAAAATTTGATTCTGCAACATCAACAGCAGTAAACATCTTACACAGAAGAGTAGCCAAAGTTGAATCATTTAAATGATTCCCAAGAATCTTGTTTCAGAGAAATGACATTTCATATAAGAAGATAAAATGGTGGCATGAAAACATCTGAGTGGGGCCTCCAAGGCCTTTCTAAGTGAAAGAACTCACTCTGCCCCTGAGGTTCTGAGTACCCTCCTTCCTGTACCTGTGTCCATGCTGTTGGTCTGATAGGAGGGGAGAAATTGGCTCCATGCACTTAAAGCTGCTGCTGTTTCTCGCCAGCTTGGTACCGCCCCCTGGCTGTAATGAACGCTGAGGGAGCAGAGCCTTTGACTTCAGACAACACAGCTGGGAAGGGGGAAATGGTCCAGAATCCAGCATTGCCTTGTGACTCTTGTATTTCTGTTTGCATTGTAGTTACAAAACTTGAGAAATTCTTTGACTACAGCTGAGGGGGTTTCTAAACCAAACTGATGGCCGTCTGTTGTTTTTGGCATCATCCCCCTCCTCCCTGCAGGATGCAGATGGTTAGAAACTTTTGTTTCAATGATGGGGACAGGCAGGCAGTAGGTGGAGATAGCAAGCTCCTTTTTTGTCAGCTTTGGAGTAAATTCTCCCTCTTCCCCTTGATGCTCAAAGCCAGTATCTCATTGTCCATTACAGTAAGGACAGATGGGAACAGGTGGTCTAATCCTTATTTTAGGTAAGAACTAAGCTCAGGGTTTATAAGAGCAGTTCAGGGTCACAGAGGAAGTAAGTGAGGACCAGTGTCCAGATCTCCTGACTCCAATGATCATCCACTGTGTTCCCATGGGAGCTGAGAGACCCTCCCTGGAGCTGACCCCCTGCCCCCCAGTCCTCTACGCTCTCTGCCCTTCCTTAGCACACAGCTCTCTCCTCCCTAGACCAGCAGTGCTGTCAGCACCACAGGCAGTCAGAACAGTTGTTGAAACGGGTCAGCGTGCTGCCAAGCGATCGTGGGGGCTTGCTCCCAGATCCTTTCCCATGTAGTAGGCTGTGGCGTGGTCCCAGCTTTGATATGGGAGCCTCTTTTTTCCCCCCCCCAGGTTTCCCTCCACTATGTGAGTTGACGTGTAGAGTTCTGTAAGTGGAGTTTAGTGGCTGGATATTGGGTCCTTGGATTCCTTCAATTTATTTTAGTCGCTATTCACCCTTATAGCTCAGGCCAGATTTACAGCTGGAGCTTTTATCTATCACAGGTTGTGTGAGTGTGTGTGTTTATTACAATGTGAAACTTACCAATAACGTCTTTTCACTTCAGGGGAAAAAAACCGCCACAGTATGATATACTTCATGTACTTGGTGACCTAAGAGCATGGTTTCCCAGTATTTGAGACTTTACACTGAAAAAGTGACATGGCCAGGTGCAATGGCTTATGGCTATAATCCTAGCACTTTGGGAGGGTGAGGTGGAAGGATTGGTTGAGACCAGGAGTTCAAGACCAGCCTGGGCAATATAACAAGACCCCTGTCTCTACCAAAAAATAAATAAATAAATAAACTAGCCAAACATGATGGTGCACGCCTGTAGTCCTAGCTGCTTGGAAGGCTGATCCAGGAGGATTGCATGAGCCCAGGAGTTGGAGGTTGCAGTGAGCTGTGATTGTACCACTGCACTCCAGCCTGGGTGACACAGTGAGACCTTCTCTCAAAAAAAAAAAAAAGAAAAGAAACAGAAAAAAATGACATGATTTCAAAGCTCTCCCAGCAAGAATTTCGTACTTTTAGCCATTAGCATTGTTCTAATATCTAGCCCAACTTTTGTAGACAGTGTGAAGCCCTGCTTTCTGGAACAGCTCTTCTGAGGTTCAGTTGGTGTATGTAGCACTAATTTTTCATATTTATAAAATACATGTACATATGAAGTCCAAACAGCATCCGAGCCCCTTGTCATTCCTTGCCTGCCAGAACATTCATTCTTATTCAGCTAATACTCAGTTCTTTATTTCTTTTTTTTTTCTGATTATAAAAGTAATGCATCAGAGGAAACTTAGCAAATAAGTATATAGGAAAAAAATCATAATCTTGTTACTCAGAGATAACTATTTTTAGTTTATAAACATTTTAAATGGTTGCTTGAATACTTGGGGTTGGATATTCGGTGATTGTTTTTATTGCACATTTATGTTTCTCTCTTACTTTTTCTTCTTAACTTGAGGCTAACTTTCAGTATTTGGATTATTTCCCTCATGTAGAATTCTAGAAATGGTTCTGTGTGTATGTGCAGCTGTCTGCTTGTCTTTAAGTACACTGAAGTTTATATACATTTCACGGTCTTTGCCACCAGAATGCATTCCTGCTGTAGGAGTTGTTGCTCTTTTTCAGAACTTCTTAACCAGCCTAGGACTTCGTTGAGCTTTATATAAACCTCAAGTTAAGGATTAGTCTTTGTTTCATGAAGGAGCAAACATTGAACAGTTTAATTAGACTAATGAAGCTCTCTTCTGGCTTTTAAATGATCTTGTTTACATTTGAGGCAGCTGTGGGAAAATAGCAGATACTTCTTATTATAACATTGACTTGAGTGAGCATAATTTTGAGAGCAGGGTTTAGATTACAGAAATTTGAGCTCTAGCATCTAGCTGCCTCTTTGAGTGGGTACATGTTATTTTGAGCAAAGATCTATTTTAGTCTTTATGAATGTTCCTACTGTTGTTAAGGTGGGCCTTCTACTCCCACTTCACATTGGTATTTTGAAGAAAGTAAAATTGGATTGTGGCATACTTTGTAATCTTGGAAGTTACGTCTGTGACTTTGTTTTTCTCTCTATAAAATGTTGGGCTTGAAATGAGATCAGTCTTTTTCTGTGATTAGGGCAGAACCTTTGGTTGTAATCTGGAGTCAAAATGAAAACAAAATCCATGAGCCCGCAAAGGTCTGGGCTGCTTCATGTGAAGAGGGTGGTACCAGCTGGCCATCAGCGAGGCTTTGCAAGCCTCCTTTTGTTCTCTTCCTTATTCAGGTCCTTTATCTTTAAATACCTTTAGGAAGAGGTGTGGTCAACTCTCTTTGCTTAATTCTGTTGTTAGCTACTTTGAGAATTTCAAAGCGCAGTAACTTTGCAAATTTCAACTCAGTAAAAATTTACCTGCAGCCTTCTGAGAATTCTTGGGGGTGGGACAGTGATTACAAATGGACACATACCACTTTTTCTTCATGGTGTCAGGTATGGTGCATTAGGTCCTTTTCCAAGCCCTTTCCTTTTCCTTTTGCCCACAGTGTTTCTATTTTATGGGGCATAAACTTCCCGGGAGTTATTCCCATAGAGATGCCATTTAAGTACCATTCGGTGATGACAATCTGCTTTGCCTATTCCAGGCTCCGTGTGGCCTTCTCCGTTAGGACCAGTGGGCCTGTCCTTATAGCCTTTTATCTTTCATGTGGCTTTTCATTTATAAAATCACAATTATCCCTCACCTGGGCCACAGGTTCTAACACCCTGACTATCCTGAAGTTGTAAGCTTCTGCCTTTCCTTGTCACACAGGCCTTTAGGGCCAGTTTATTTTCCTGTCTGCAGAAGTCTTCAGTAGACTCGCTGAAGGTGGCCTTCTCAGCGTGTAGAAGGCTTTGCCTCTTGAGTATTTAAAAAAATCATCACATTCACATGAGCGCACTCTCTGCACGACTGTCCCTTTGCAACCACTACCATGTCCTGTTTTCCCTTGCTGCCTCTTCTTAACTCCTTGAGGCTGGGCGTGCATGTCCACAGTCCACCGAAGTGACTGTCTGCAGAACCCCCCACCCCCCAGTGGTCTAATCTCAAAAGGCAAAGGATATGCTCGGTCTCTGTTTCTTGTGTCCCTTTCTCTTCCTCGCCCTCTCTTTAGCATTTAGTACTGCCGTGTTTATTACCCCTTGTGTGTTTGCCCTCTGCTTGTTCTAGCCTACTCTTTTGTCTCTAATAAGCTTTTCTCCATCCCTGTACTGTAAATGTTGACATTCGTTTACTAAACCGTTTTCTCAGTGTGGACCTTTCCCTTATCCAGCCTCAGTTACCATGTGTGCGCTGATGGCCCGACTGGCTCCATGGCCCAGACCCCTTCCTTGCACTTCAGCCCCACGTGTATTTCCACAGAACCCACAAACAGTGAGGCTGAAACCGACCGTCTTCTCCCTTCTCCCCTTTGCTTTCCTTCTCTTTCCCCAGCTTGGAGAGTGGCGTGGCCATTCATCAAAATCAGACGCCAGGCCCCATCCCATGTTTCTCCTGATTTTCCCACCTCCCTGGTCCGTCACTTTGGCCTTTTATTGCAGTCTCTCCCTCAGCTCCTCTGCTGCGCCTCTGCCAGATTGGCCTCCCGTCCCCCGTCTTCCCCAGCTGAGTAGACGCCAAGCCAGTGTGGTTTTTGTCTCCTTAATTTTTCTTGAATCTGTCCGCTTCCTCTCTGTCTCTGGCTCCACTTCCACCACCCTAGTCCTCGCTGTCATCGTCTCTCCCCGCACCCCTGCCGCAGCCTCCTTGCTGATCCGTCTGCATCTGTCCTTGCGCCCTGCAATCCATCCTTCACAAGGCAGCCCTGCTATGTGTTCAGAATACAGCTCTGAGCACGGCACGCCCCTGCTCAAACATCACAGTGGCGTCTCATCACTCCTAGAACGTGGGCCAAATCCTCGCCTGGCCCCCTTCTCGCAGCCCGGCCAACCTCACCAGGCATGCCTCTTGCTGTGTTCCATGGTGCTTTGTCCACACTGGCCTTTTGTCTCAGGCTTCGCGTATGCTGTTCCCTCTGCCTGCCTGGAACACTCTCCTCCCCCTTATCTCTCACCGGTTACCCTTTCCCAGTTCATTCCTGTCCCTTATTGTATCTCTGGGCAAACAGCATCTCCAAGAGGAAGTTTTTTCTCCCACCGCATAAAGCCAAGCCCCCAGTCACAGTATGCTGTCCCAGCTCCCTGTCTGTTTCCCTCAGAGCACCGCGTGGCTTGTCACTCTGTTTGCAGATGGTTTCATTATTTCCCTGACCAGACCCACAGTCCTGTCTGTATTATCACTCTCATGTGCTTGCCCCAATGCTCTGATCTCAGGGTGGCAGGTGCAGGTGCAGGTGCAGCTCGTTCATCTCTGGACAAGGTCAGAGTCTGTCTTTCATGGGGACTCCTTGCAGTTTGAGGATGTTCCCACAAAATCTGTGTTTACTCCCTAGACAAATTCCTTCTGCTTGGGCCTGTGGATCGATGGACTGATAAGACTGTGGTGCCACCTGGTTAAACAATTCTGTGACTTTTTTTCCCCAGTCTTAGACATAGACCTTTTAAAAGAAAAAAGGTACCTCCTGGTCAAAGGCCCTTTCATTTTCTCAAGGCGGCTTCTAGTAAACATGCTAAATTTTAACAACATACTCAAATGGTTGGTGGGAAGAAGGATTTTGTATCCCATTAATAATTCTTTTTCTTCAACTCTGCATGTCTTTTCTCAACATATATTAATAAGTGAAGAAGATTAAGTATTGCTCATAAAGTAACAGGACATGGGAGGGACGAGTGTTCTTTCCCCCTGAGATCTGTTAATCCACATGGAACAGTTTAGCAAGTGCCTGGTCTCACCCAAGCCTCACAACTCCCCCACGGCTCAGGCCTTGTTTTTGTTTCCATCTCACATGTACGGGAGCCCAGTGCGGTAAAGTCACACGTCATACCACGGGCACTTGGAAGAGTAGGATTTGAACTTGCATTTTCTGACTTCTGCCACAGTCACCTCCTTCCAGCAGGAAGGATGCGATATACCTCAGCCTTTGGAGGAGCTAGGAAACATTCCCTTTTTTGTTTGCTAATGGAAAGTAATTGAAGTCTTTTTATTGCTTATAGACAGAGCTGTGTCAAATGCATGCAGTGCAGTAACCTGCAGACCGCCTTGCCCTGAGCAGACCCTCTAGCACTTAAAATGATAATAAACATTGCTTTAAATTATTTTGTATGAAAACTTTTTCCTTTCTCCCTTTGTCAGCTGCCCTCCAGGAGTGCTCGACTCTACTAGTATTTGGCTCAAAAGAAGAAACCTTTGTCTCCACCTTTGATGTTTGTCTGCACATCAGTAATCTGGCTCTCTATTAACACATTAAGGAAGCCAGGGTGTGGGGTCTTTGTTACTTGTACAAAGCTTACGTTTTGACAGTTAATTTGAAAAAAAAACCCAACTAATTAGAAATAGTTCATCTTATACTTCAATATTTTGGTTTTACCTGGTTTTATGTAATGAAGTGTACCCATTACATAAATATAAGCATTTTTTAAGGACCCAGGTCCATTTTTTAATAAGTATTTTTTTAAAGCATTTTACGGACATCTGTGAAATTGTAAATATTTAGCTTTATAATAATATTAAGATTTGAAAAATTGTCCCATCCTAAATTGATTTTATTTGCATTACTTTCATTTTTATTAGTTTAGCCACGTGTAGACAGTAACTTTTTATCCTCCCCTTGCTTCTGCAAATCCCGGTCAGATTGGGCGTTTTGCTGTGGCAGTGGAAGCTCCCCTGTCACCTTTCTGTGTAGAGGATCCTCTGGGGAGAAAGGAGTACTCAGAAAATACTTTATGGTACGGTTTCAGATTTAAGATGCCCATTCCCATTTGACTTCTCCGGTGGATGGTTTGATTGCTCTGAGAACATTCCTCTAGTTGTGGCCACTTTGTCATTTTTCCTTTGGGAAGAGACTTTGTGTGTGCCTTCATTATTGGTTTCGGTAACGGAGCTGAGAGGCCCAGAGCATTGGGATTGGAGCGACAATTTCTCCTCGTCCTTGTATCTTCCCCAGCGTCTTACTCAGCAGCTCCAGCCCTGCTGTGACACCCAGAATGTATCATTTTGAAATGTCACAGCTGCCACTAGGTCGTATGGGATCTTGGAGCTGGCTGGGAGAGAGGTGCAGGTCAGGGATGGCTTTTTGTTCCCACGTGGATCTTTTGAAGAAAAATTAATTAAAAGCAGCATTCTTATTTTCAATCCAAGTGTGTATATATTGTGTTTTCCAAAAACATGAGTGAATGAAATTGTGGTTTACGCCGAGACTATGATTTCTAAATGTAGGTCCTGTGGCCTTAGTGGCGAGGGGTAGGCCTTCTGGCAGGATGAGGGGGCTGGGTGTCGTGTTAAATAATGCTGGGGCGAGGGTCAGCTTACCCCTTTGGCTTGGTTCTCTTTGGCCTTCATGCAATGAAGCAGTTCCTTGACTTAAAGTCAGTGTGGTGGGTCACTTTTAAAACAGGGGACTTCATAAACTGCTTCGTGTACAGTAACCCTTTATGACTCTTAATTAGGGATAGCCAAGCAGTGGGTGGTTTTTATATACCATATGTCCTGTAGCACAACAGGGCAAGATAAAGGAAAACATGAGTGTTGATGCTGGGAATCGTATCTCATCAAGTCAAGCCCCTGCCCATAGTGTTATTTCTAACATATTTTTTCTTATGTAAGTGCTTCCCATCAAGAAAGAAAATAGGAGGCCGGGCGCGGTGGCTCACGCCTGTAATCCTAGCACTCTGGGAGGCCGAGGCGGGCGGATCGTTCTGAGCTCAGGAGTTCGAGACCAGCCTGAGCAAGAGCGAGACCCCGTCTCTACCAAAAATAGAAAGAAAAATTAATTGGACAGCTAAAAATATATAGAGAAAAAATTAGCCGGGCATGGTGGCACATGCCTG